>JAODXP020000020.1:2146755-2159255 GCA_027497455.2 Sardinella longiceps | reverse complement strand
AGCTTGCAAAATAGGAAAGGAGGAGTCTTAGTTGTCTTAAAGTACGATGCAAAAAACATTTCAGGCATCCAACATGGTTTGGATCTGCAATACTTTAACTGTAAATACATTATCTAAGCTATCACTCTCTCTATTCGAATATAATCAAAAATTACAGGTAGTATGCAAACAGTATTTAATAATGTTTTCAGGCCATCAAGGGATATGTTGTTTTGGCTGTATTGCCATGACCAATTTCTCAAAGGGAGTTGTTATTCTCTAGACTACTGATGGACATGTCATAAGCTTTTGGCACATCTACAGTATGTGTCTTTAGATTTACTTTCGACTTGACTGTGCTCACTCAAAAGATGCCACAGGGTGTACTGAGGAGGTCTCCACCCAAAGTGTCTCCACCCATCTCCACCTTTTATAGTGTACACACCTGGGTGGGGATTCAATTTCAGTTTGCCTCACCGGGGCTTTCTTGACATAAAACTTTAACAGTGCCTTTCCCATTTTGGCTGAGTAATCCGATCCACCAGCTAAATCAACAAAGTGTTCATCAGCATCATCTCCTCCTTGCTACTGAAAATATTTTTTTCAGAACTAGTAGCAAGTTAACACCCCCCCCCCCCCAATAGGTTATTAATATCTTTCCTCTACAGTAATTCATGTGATTATGTGATAAATGTCATCACAGCATAGCTTAAACAACAAATTTAATAGATGTGTAATGGGTGCTTAAATCAATTCATAGTCCTATTAGGTCTTTTATTTTCATGTACTATCTTCATTTAATTTGTAAAAGCTTTGCACATTTTAACCCTACATTGCAGAATGGCACACTGAAGATTATTGACAGAAAGAAGCACATTTTCAAGCTTGCCCAAGGGGAGTATATATCGCCAGAGAAGATTGAGAGTATCTACATTCGCAGTGAGCCAGTGTCCCAGCTGTACGTGCATGGGGACAGCCTTCAGGTAATAATTCATACCCACGTTACGATCCACCTTCTCTGTGTCTTTAGATAAATCTACTATTTCAACACATTTCCCGCATTTAAGCCCCCAATAGTTTATTGTTGAGCCATGTAGTTGTTGAATGCAATTCTTTACATAGCTCTGTTGTTTTTATTGCCCTTTTATGGGCCTTGCTATCTCTGACTGTCTTCATTTGTTTTTGCAGTCCTGTCTTGTGGGAATTGTCGTGCCAGACCCAGAAGTGATGCCTTCTTGGGCTCACAAAAAGGGCTTTGAAGGCAATTATGATGATCTATGTAACAATATGGTATGTACTATATATATGTAGTATATGGGTACTGTATGTGTGCATAGCCTATCTGTTTAACTCTTTAAAATTGCCTGTAAGCTAACTCTATGGTTATTTTCTATTGATGGTTTCTTTTTTTTTCTCTTCCTAAAGGATGTAAAGAAGGCCATAATGGATGACATGGTGGGTCTTGGTAAATCCAGTGGCCTCCATTCTTTTGAGCAGGTAAATATAAAACATTTACCTACAGTATATTTTCAGTGAAATAAATAAATTCAACCTTTATCAGTAATTCTGTGCAGCATCCAAAGAAAATTCAGTCATGAATATTTCAGATATAGAAACACTGTGAAAATTGCAATACAATTTAACTGAAATCACTTATATGATGATAATTGAATCTCTGTCTCCCCCTTCAGGTGAAAGACATTTATGTTCACAATGAGATGTTCTCAATTCAAAATGGTCTGCTCACACCCACGATGAAAGCCAAGCGACCAGAACTCAAGGAGTACTTCAAGAAGAAGATTGAGCAACTCTATAGGAACATCTCTATGTAATGACTTCCACCAAATAAAATCCCTGATTTATAGGACATTTAGCATCATCGCTGTCCGTGAACCATTTGTCCTTAACTCCCCCCTCATCAAAACCACAAAAAAGAAGCTATGCACCCAGGATGAGTAATTGGTGGAGAGATACCTATATTTATGTCCTCTGGAGAAAAAAAACAACCTAACATCAATCAACATTACATCTCTCCCCACCTTGGACATCAAGGTCTCCTAGAGGTTCCTGGGAGCCCCCCCCCCCCCTAAAAAAAATCATCCCTTCCTGTAAGTTAGCTTTGTTGAGCTCTGGATGTCTGTCAGGTAGCGGTGGAAAGGGTAGTCAATGGCCAGCGTGCCTTTTGGAAACAGCAGACTTGCAACCAAAACCTGAGCACCTTCATGCAAACGGTGACAGCGGAAGCTTGGATCCACCTGCACCCCCTCCAGCTCTCCTGTCTAAACGGACCTTCAGATACCAAAACCTCAGAGAAACAGACATGGACTGGTTCTTTAGTTCCTCGCTAAGCTTTGAGGGATTGTTTGCTCCAGCCGGAGGAGGGGGCCTCTACAGCATGCCATGTTACTAACACCATTCAGGCTGGTATAGTCTTCAGCGGAACCCTGAAGACGCTCATGCAACGAAACAGCAAAAAAACATGGTGGGATTCAAGGAAAGCCTCTCTAGGGATGTAACCTCCAGGTCTCGGAAGAACCGAAGCCATGTGCAATTGGATATTTGGGGTCTGTTCGAGTAATGTAGAGAAACGTTTTGACTGTATGTGGAATGATCTCACAACCCAAAGTATTCCAGCTGTGATGTACATATTGAGGACACATAGAAGTACGATTATTTAAACCAATGACTGAATGGTTTTTCTCGTGTGTAGTGAAATGATGTGTAACACTATTTAACCTGCTGCTGACGGGGAGCATCAGCACCATATCTTTGTAAGTAATGACTACAGCAATAGGAAGAGTGAGTGGAAATGATACAGACAAATAAAACAAAAAAATTGAATTGGGATCTTTTTTTTCTTTGTTCAATCTTTTATATTTTTTGTTAGCAACTCAGAATTGTTTCAGTCAGATTAATATTTATTCTTCCTTATGGGAACGGTAGCCTTCAATTAGTGACGCATGGGACAAATTCAGATGGAAAACCCTGCAGGTCAGATTCTGGACAAACCACCTTCTAGAAAGGGATTTGACATTTTGCCCCCTGAGCCTTTGTTTAGAATAAACATTACAAATTATAACCTAAATGTACTCCCACTACTGCCACCAATTAAAGACAAACTGGCTTTCAATGTAAACATATTTAAATGTAACTGACATGTAGTTCTTCTCTAGCCTGACATAGCCCGACCATAATACTGCTGTTCATCCGTATTCATGGTCTGGAGGTTCTTTAATGTTATTATTAAATTAATACTGCGGGGGGGGGGGGGGGGGGGCATTCACTTCTGGTTTGAAACGATTGGACAGCTCGTCTAATCAGCTTCGCTTATTGGCCGGTAGACTCTCTACCGATGTAAACACGCCCCAGAGGACCGTGCCCAGACCATGATACGTATGAACATTCGTATTATGGGCGGGCTATGTCAGGCTAGTTCTTCTCTGCAAGTCTGCAATTTTCACACATCATTTTCATTCCTATTCATCTACTCCACACTTTGTTGCCCCATCAAATTCGATTTGCTTTGGAACTGTGAACAGCAAATCCTTCATCAGAAATGTGATGCACCATTATAACGGTGCAAAGACTGTACACTGTAGGTGAGAGTATGAGCATGTTTATATGACACTTTTGGCAAAAAGGATTTAATTACTCAAGCAAAAGGACATCCTTTTATTTTTGTTATCTTTGCATGTATGGTCAACCACACCTCAAACTGCTACAAATAACGTGGCATGAAACTTGGAGGTGTCCATAAAAGTGCATCAAATCATCTGATGAATGTAAACAGAAGCAATTACAAGCATGACGTGGAAGGAATCAACGCCTATTTTGTATAATATGTGTAAAGATTACTTAGAAAATAATGTTGTAGATGTTGCAAAGAACAACTTTTCTATAGTAAAACCTGACCATGTGGGTGAGAGTGGAATAAAGTTGTTTGTCTGACCTTAAATGGACTGTTTGCGGGTGTATTTATTTGCTGTTGTTTCTGATTACCTTAATCAAACTAAGTTGAAAAACATTTGACATAATTTTCAACAAATCGTATTGCAGTATTCCACCTTTTACAAAGGTAAAGGTGGAGAGACAGGTTTAGCCATGTCCTGTATGATAGCCAGGGCAGCACTGGGGTTTGTAAGAGGAAAATTGTGTGTATATGCAAATGACAAATATCAGCAAAATCAGGTCTCTGTTTATAGGATCAGAAGAACTGAGATGACCTGGTTCACTGTGGGATAAGATATTGGGAACATTACTATCCAACATGAAACTGCTGTTACAGGTTCATGATCAACAGTTGGCATACTTTCTCCTTTATTTAAAGACCATCTTTAAAATAATAATTGACCAAAATGTATATCCATAGCAATGAAATTAATTCTTAGGATGGCACATCCCTCACAAAACAGAGATTCTGAATTGCCTTTTATCTCTGTTATTTCTGGTACTTTTGGATCAGAACATCTTGGATGTAGTCCATTCGGGGCGATTAAATATGATTTTTTTTTTTTTTTTTTTTTTTTTTTTTGATGGCGACACAAAAGGAAGAAGAAGATGATGAAAAAGAAGATATCTAATATCTAATATCTAATATAATATAATCTCCTACTGCTTATTCATAGTGAGTTAGCTAGTTGTATATGAATTATGATCAGGGGCTGATAAGGTGTTAGAACAGAACTAGTTATTCTAAAGATATAATTTAATTAGGACGTTTAAATCCTCATAATTAGGATTTGTATGGATTTTGTTATGACCATCTCTCTCTATATTGAAGGAAAATACATTTTCCTATAATTGTACTGCCTTGCAATTCCCAAACAAACAAAAGCATATTAAGATCATAATTCAAAAGTTGGGACAGTAAAAGTTCAGTAAAAGTTGGGTAAGGCTAAAAACAGCAAAAGGAGGAACATTTGTCTGATTGACAAAAATTGTAGGATTCTATTGTAGTTTACCTAAATGTCCACAAGAGGGCAAAATATACCTTTATAACAAACTAAACAAGCACAATGTACAGCTTATCCTTGGAATTTGAAGGAATTTGAAGGAATCTATCTCTCCTCATCTTCTTGTAAGGAGGACAGTTGGTACCACAGTTGTATAAATTAATATTTCAACATTATATCAGTTAACATCGCAAAGGTCTATAGGCCTATCCAAAGCATGTCTCTCAGAATGACAGTGGCACCTTCATGCTATCACAGTTGATTATGATCTCTGTAAAGTTCCAGACATCTGCAGAATCAGGACTATAAATGACCTCAATACAGTGGCAACTCCCATGTAGATGATTAACCAAATACAAATATTGTAGGCTATCATATGATTAGATGCTGGGCTACTTTCAGGCAGGCAGGCAGGCAGGCTCCTCACAGGCAGACTTTATTTGTAATGGTAGGCTATAAGTGATGATCACTCCATTACCTTGAAGACCACAAGACTTGACAAAGGCCTAGTGCCGAAACATTGGCAATAAAAAAAAATATTTTCACTTGGAGCGGGCCGTTCGTTTTACCAGTTTTGTACTCCATCGCCTGCACCTCAAAAAACAGTGTGCATTACTCTTTTTTTCTATGCACTTCACTACCTTGGCATGCATAGGAAAAAGGACATTAGTAATAGCATTCATTATTTTACAAACCATGCCATCATGGGACACCATACACACACAATTATATGGGCCTACTTCTGGAAAAACAAACACAAACAAACAAAAAAGCAGAATATGTTACAAGTAGCCTATAGGCTACAAGTATGCTGAGTCGGGTGTTGCTTACACACAACACATATAGGCTACTGTATGTATATAGCCTGCAGCATAAATATCAACACATAGGCCTAAATGATAATGTGTAGCCTACTGTAAGGTAAGGCAATACAGGGGGGTTGAAATGAATCCGATTGTTACCTCATTATTCAGGAAAATGTTCCACTCATTTCTGTCTCTGTGTTATTTTACCAAACATTTCAAATACATGTGAGGCTCTTAAGTTTAGAGAAATTCTTGAACCAGTCCAGATTGGAAACCATCTTTTTTAATGAATTTTGAATAACTGTGAAAGGCCTACATCTGGTGGGCCCAACAAAACAAAAACCAAGCAAGCATAATCCAACAAGCAGAGATGAACAATAACTAAGGAAAACCACTTGACATGTTTTGTGGCTATCTATACATAGCCTAGCCTAGTCTAATCTATGTCTGTAAATTATTTGCTTGACAAATTGTAAAACGGTCCTTTAAAAAAAGATGGAAAGAGCCTTTATGATGATGCTCTGAAGACTTGAAAGGGCTGGTTAGGGTTTCATTAGCACACTCAAAACATTCTGTCCCCCGATAAGCCTATTTTAGAATCTTTTGCAGGTAATTGCATAACTTTTTTCATTATTTGGCCTGCTATTATCATTTCGCTCGAACCGAATACAGCAAGCCTTCGAGATAAGTCAGTATCAAAACAAACATCACCACCACTGCGTTTCTTCTAACCACGTGGTACGTTGTCAAAAATACCAACCAATGAAAGATTTTTTAGCAACGGGCAGCTGCCCAATCAGAAAAATGTGGTGGCGTTTCCAAGCTGCTCCTGTGACTAATGCCTGTCATATGACTCTTTCACAAATGGAGTTAGTTTCAAGGAACTAGGTGTGCTTCTGGATTGATGAGAAAAGAGAATTTCTGTACCGACATATTTGGTACAAAATGCCTCCAACTCTATTTCAGAAACTTTTTAATAAGAGAAATGCCTTTTCGCCGCCTCCTAAGTGCAGTAAGGAAGACCCTTCCTTCAGGTACGTGTCAAAGCTAGCCACATAACGGTAGTCAATGTAGTAAGTTAGCATTAAGCTAGTTGTCTGCGAATATGCTGTTCCATGATGGCACAAGCATATCTAACTTTTTGCATGTGGATAACATTGAGACTTTTTGTGTCAGTAAGGTTAAAAACATCTTGTTAAACAGAACCAGAATTGGAGAAGGAATTTTTAGAGTGTCGTTCTGCTGCCCTGACCCTAGCGACAGTGTTTGTGATGTGTCTAGATCTACGTGCTTCACGAACAAGGCACGGGATTTTGGGTTGTCTGCTGGCTTGGTAGCCAGGCAGCTAGGCTAGCTCTGCTAAGAGAGCTTTCTTTTGTTGTGGGTCCATCAACTATCGTTTGTTCATCAAAAGAGGCGCCAAAGAAAGTCTTACCAAAATGTGTCAGAACATAAGTGCAATTCATGTTTTTGGTGTCTGTAAAATATGGAGATAATTACATTCCTGCCAGCGTTTTGCAAATGTTTTCTAAAGCGAACGGACTAACGAAACATTTATCATGTTAGCCCAGTTAGCCTTGCAGTCTGCATTGACATATTATTGTATTGTATTTGTATGAAACATAACTGGCCATGTCTAAATACTGTGCAAACGAAACGAAGATTTGGTGCATTGCTGAGGTGGTGCATTAATTGACATTAATCCAAATGCGTCTGAGTTGAAGGCTGTTGCCTGGGACAGTATGTGCTAAATACTCTCAGAGTCAGCACGTGACTGACTCTTCAAGGTAGCTATGGCAAACTACAGCAAGTAGACACCTTGCCTTCCAGAGCTGCGGACGTAGTGGTTTATTTTGCTGTTCTTCACAGCGTTGTGCTATTGCAAGGACTTCTTTTTTTGCTTTTACATTATAATACGAATTACAATATAATAATACTTTATCGGAATGGCCTTATAGAGTAATGAAGGCAATGCAGCATGCATTCTTTTGCTTATACTTTGATGTATTCTACAAGCCAGGCGCCTGAACGTTTATCAGTAGTTCACAATTCGCTTGCGAATAATGTATATTAGATATCCTGATATCCTTTTGGGCATAATTGCAAGCTCAAATTTAGACTCATTTGTGTTGATAAGCTTGTCTTGCACCTGACTTGTTTCGCTAAAGTTAGTTCGCCTAACTTAGTTCATTTGTCAGCATGCTCCTCAATTAGCCAGTACACTTCGTCATTCCCCTTCAGTTAGCCACTACTCTTCAACACTATCAAATGCCATGGCCTTTTTTTTTATTTTTATTTGTGTCGACCATAAAGATGTCCAGGCTGCTGATATGTCATGCAGTGCGGTTTGTACCCCAGTTCTTTGCCAGTGCGCTACTCCCTTGCCCCTGTAGACTCCATCGCATATCTTTGGCACCAACCTTTCATTCATCTAAGTCCTGACATGTTTGAGATTAACGTGTGTTTGTTAACCAGTTAGTGTAAACAGTTATGTATGTCTATTTTTTCCCTCTGTGGAGCTGTCAATAAAATCAATATGGTTGATAAGTATGCCTAGGTGACTTTAGATTAGGTTCAGTCCTTAACTCTGAGGATCTATGCTAGATCATAAATAAAATCAGAGAATTTTCCACAAAATAATAGTAATAATGTAAAGTGACATCCAGTAGTAATCTTGTTGGTTGTTTGACTGTCAGCAGAGAGCAGCATTTTTTTTTTTTTTTTTAAATCAACAGAAAGATTCTCTGAAAGTGTTCTGTCAGTGAATCTGGCAATTATGGAGCAAGAATCTGTGACCGGTCATGTGGTCATTAGTTTTTTTTTTTATTTAGAATGCTTGAGTGAAAATGGGAAGGAAGATGTGAGGCCTTTCATGCAGCATAGTAGCGTTTCATAATCACTGAAGCCATCCTGTCATATGATCATCTAACTGCCGTGGTGTTACCTCAGAGGTCATGTACTGTGCTGAGTACATTGAACTGCCAAAAATTTAAGATTTCTGACATTACTGTCTGTCTGACAGAGAGGGCAACTCTAAAATGTTTTGTCTTGACCCATTTGTGTATACAGCACAAAGTTGGTGTCCTTTTGGTAATGTGCATACGTGCTATAAGCTAATAAGGGTTATAAGCTAATGGTACATTTTAATGCCATGTGCCCACCCTTGTTCAAGTCATGTTCAGTTGTCTTGTCAATTAGCTCTATATTTTGCCCTTTGTCAGTCTTCAGGGAGCAAGCGTCCTCTGAGTCATGTTGCTTTTGCCATGGACAGTGCTCAGGCAGCCCAAAATATCTTGTGAGTGCCAGGACATGGCAGGCCTAGTTGGCTCATTGAAGTCAACCTTTACACACACTCATTTTGTAATTCAGTCATTTGAAGTACACATAGAACTTACCACATAAGTTACTTATAATGAGGAACATCATTTCAAATTGGATAGTCAAATACATTCTAGCCTAGTTATTGACATGTGTACTGATAACCTCAGCTGATTTTTGGTCAGCGACCGCAGTTACAAGAAGGGAATATTGCGGTTACAAAAGGGATATTGGCAAAATTCGCTTTGTGTGCGAGTCATGTAAACTCCTCATTTCCAATGACCTAAATCAGCATGTCTGTATTCTGGTATCCAGCGCAAACCAAATAGAAACTAGCAAAACACTCTGACTGACTAACTCAGAGGGATCTAGTGAGACCCCTGGCTGTCTCACAGCGGAAAAGTTTCCCATCTGTCTGCGACTCATCCCCTCGTCATTCTGGCGTGTGTTGTGAGTGATGCCACTGTGCGGTCAGTCTGAGCTTCTGATCGCCGGAGGGGTCAGATTGGATCAGGTGCTGCAAAGGTAGTTGTGACTGTCTGTCTCTGCGTGTCATCCTATTGCCCACATCCTCTTGTTATGCACACACATTTGTAAAGGTTTCATGTTTCCTGAGAGCTTGTCAGACTCACAACTTGACTGAGAACTAGGGATGAGCGGTCTTGTTTTTTTTTGAAGTTTTGAATGATTTAGGCCAATACATATGTGTTTTTTTTTTATCTTAAATCAGTGCGACATCTGGATTTTAAGAACAAAAAACAACCTGACACCCGCTTGCCATGTATTTTTCCTTTCCTCATGGCCTTTTTAAAAAACCCTCCAGGATGAACATCAGGTTTGGTTTTACTGAAAACCAGCTTCAAACAGGGTACGTGGCCTAAATTAGTGATCTTGTTTGAGAATATCATGTGATGTCTGAATGGCTTTCAGGTAGGCTGTCATGTGAGTCTGGAATGTGCATCTACCTGAAATCTGTGAATCTACAATCCTACTCAGATGAGATGACTAAGAGGGACTTTTGAAGTCTGTCTCCTTCTAAAACATTCTCAGTTTCCCATGGTCTTTTGCCTGGGGAAAAATTTAATTGAATTAAATTTAAAATGTAAAATTTCATGCCTGGAGAAGCTACAGCATGAACCTATTAACCAAGAGATAGCTAGCCTACTGTAGGTCACACAGGCTGATATTGATGCGCAACGTTAAACAAATTGTCTATTGCATACCTGCAAATGAAGAATGTATCAATGAAATTACTAGAAAATCACTTGTTAATCAGAAAGTGATACACATATATCAACATAATCTGTTCCATCTTTGATTGTGTGCACTTCTAGCATGTTTTGTAATGGTTAAAATGTATGTACGAGTCTTTGTAGGGTTTAGATTATTCATAATTGCCTCAAAATACTTTTGATAATTGTAATGCTATATGTTTGCACTGCTTGTCATTCTGGACTGAGAAAGTGTAAGAGCAAACTTGTTTCCCAAGCTGCACTTGGCACATGATTAGAGATCGGGCTCATCAGCTAGGCTATGATGTGCGATAGTATCAGAACCACAGTATCGCCTGGGAAAAACTCCAAAGTTAATTATCCGCAACAGGAGATAAGAAACTTGGTGATGTACATGGACGATAAACCAGATTTTTACTTGAAAACTTTTGTTAACAATAAGTGTTAGCCTATCTTTAGTTGAAGTTGAAGATGTCCCACTCCCGTTTTCTTATTTGTGAGAGGGTACATAGAGAATCAGAGGAAATGGTTGATGTTTGGGCATCTTTATTAGACAAAAGTGGATTTGAAGACATCATGGAATAGTGGCCGAAAAGCAGGTGCCATGCGTTTCCAATCCATCATCAGCTGTGACTGCCGTGTGGACATTTCTGATGTTTTAGATGTGTCATATTGCATTGGGAGATTAGGTGCTCTTCCCTGTTGCCAAGTAGGTCGCTTGGTAGTTGTTTGTCAGCTTGTTTATGACTGGCCAGTGTTTTAATTGCTGATGTTTCGGGAAATGTTTACTTTTCAATACTTGCAGAAACAAACATGCCAAATGTTTAACCTCATTGCACATTTTCTTTGGAGAAAATGTGATCTAGACCTAAGTGATTTTACCATCCAGAATTTTTGATTCAAGTGGCCTATCTGGAAAAAAACAAAAGTAATGAAATGTTCTAAATTTAGCGTCTCAAAAGGAAGCTCTGAATTGGGACGGATAGACAGTGATCTCTTAGTCATGATTCACATGAAATATTACAGTGATGACTATGTGACATGCCTGGAAGCTTTTGAAGAGAGAGAGAGAGAGAGAGAGAGAGAGAGAGAGAGGTCAGTGTGGGGTTGATTTACCCTTTGTCTTCCACCTCTCATGCTCCCTGTCTCTCAGCCTTGCCTGTTCACTCAGCTAGGCTACACACAGAGGACACGATGGGGATGTCCGGAGCAAGGGGGTGAGTCTGCCAGCGCCTCCCTTCCTTTAGCACTAAGGAGACTCACTGATTGACTGGGGGCCACGGTAATGAATTTAGGCGCGAGGCAGCAGGCTCCTGTGGCTTCCTCTTTAAATTTTATTACTCGGGGACAGACGCAGAGCCTTGGAATAGTTCAGCCTTGTGTGTGTGTGTGTGCGTGTGTGTGTGTTTGTGTGTGATACGTGTGTGTGTGATACGTGTGTGTAATATGTGGGGAGTGGAGTGGAGGAGGGGGTGAGCAGGTGTTCTTTTTCACCCGAAGGAAAGCATGATTAGGCTATCCTTTGCACAGAACGACCAAGTCGTTGGTTTCATTTTCAGCGGGCTGGTGGCCCAGGCGAACTTGCCTGGAGTTAAGGTGGGGTGGAGGGATTTGAGGAGGGGGGGCGTGGAGAGGTGCGTGGCAGTAGCCAAAGTGAGAGGTATGTCCTGCTGGAAAATTACAGTACACGTTGTTCACAGCTTTTCAAAATCGTCCGCAAACAGCGCCCGGAAGTGCGTCACGCAGCCCCTACTTGCGGCCTTTTACGTAATGTGCACGGCTGCCCTCTGGGATGCCACCCTCATCCCCACCCCCACCCTCCTACCACTCACCCAGTGGAGGACCGCACAGAATCATGCCGCAGAGTGCCAGCCCTCCTCTCAGTGAATGGCAGCAGAGGGTGGCTTGCTACGTGTTTGAGGTGTGTGTGTGTGTGTGTGTGTGTGTGTGTGTGTGTGTGTGTGTGTGTGTGGGTGGGGGGGGGGGGGGACCTCTTTGAGGTCACAGTGTGGGCTGGATTAGAGGCTCCCGGTGGATCTCTCTGGCTGTCACTTTCTTCAGTTTCGGGGTGGCGGCGAAGGAGCAGTGCGTGGTCTGTGGGGGTGGTGGTGGGGTTTTACGGGGGCGGGGGGTTAGCGGGCAGCCCTCGCGCCCGCATGCCTTTGTCCCGCTGCTGTCCAACACAGTCCTGAGGTCACCTGACAGTCTCATGT
>JAODXP020000020.1:2096755-2141755 GCA_027497455.2 Sardinella longiceps | reverse complement strand
CCGAACCACGGGAGCAGAGCTTACGCTTCCAGGTACACACACACACACACATTTACACGTACACACACAGACACTTGTGACCTCTCACCTCCTTAGTACACTGCTCCCCAACGTACATGCACAGTGGTTCGTGTTGTAATGTTTACACAGTCTTGTGGAACGTGAAGACTAGTGCATTTTGATCATTCCTCGCACATGCTCTCACTCCCAGGGCTCTCGCTGCTCGTCAGACGCAAACATGTTGGGGGAGATGATGTTTGGCTCGGTGGCCATGAGCTATAAAGGCTCCACGCTGAAAATCCATCAAATCCGGTAAGTAGACTCTAGACTGGGGAAAAGAAACCCCCAGAAGAAAAGTTACAGCACAAAAATGCTGTCAGTAGAATGGGGGAGAAAAGCGTTTTTTACTCATTGCTCTCCTGGAAGCGATGTTGAGCCTCATGTGCCTTGTGTGCTTGTGTGTTTGGTTCCAGGTCCCCACCACAGCTCATGTTGAGCAAAGTGTTCACCGCACGAACAGGAGGCAGCGTTTATGGAAGCCTAAACACGTCAGTTCACCTTTCATCTTCATAGTCACAGCTCTCTCTCTCTCTCTCTCTCTCTCTCTCTCTCTCTCTCTCTCTCTCTCTCTCTCTCCACTGTGACGCACATATGCACATTCTCAGTGGAGGAGCATAACCTCAGACACTGACCAAATATCAATGACCCACAGATTACAAGACAGCTTGGAGTTCATTGGCCAAGACACGAACGCTCTACGAGTGGACCACAACACCGTCACAAGTGGCTTTCTTGGAAACATAGGTAACCAGAGCACAAGTAGCAGAAGAGAACTGACCCCTTCCATCCCATGACTATTTGTACAGCCTCTTCCCCTTTGTTGGTTTTGGTAGTGTGTGAGTGAGTGCACAGGTGGTTTGCTTTGGTTTGGTTTATTTATTTGTTTTATTTGTTTATAAGGAAGATGATAGTGATCCGTTCACAGGCAGGAATGGATTGCAGAGTCCGCTAGAACAGTTTTTGTTTGTCTATGATTAGGCTGATCGATCCCCCCCCTTGCTGTCTTTGTTAAACGTCCCTTATCTTTTGTCAGTTAATGTTACGTGTATGTCTTTGTTCCTCTTGTGCCCTAATCATCTCAAAACTGTTGAAAGCATGACGAGGTTGTAAAAACTCGGCACCAACCAAACGTGGCTTGCTGTGTCACGTCTGAGGGTAAAGGTCAGTTTTGGTGCTGACGCTTAGTCATGTTTTGAACAGTGTTGACCGGTTACACCCTCACAGAAAACGTGCAAGTCTGTACACAAGTAAGATTGTTCCATAGACAACGCCATGGAGCTGGACACCTTCCAACCTCCTTAAGGCGTCTTGTCATGGCTGTGCGTTTTCTGTGACGGTCTCATTTGACATTAATGTCTATTCCTGACGATGTACAGTGTGCTCCCCCTCAGTCTCTCTCTCTCTCTCTCTCTCTCTCTCTCTCTCTCTCTCTCTCTCTCTCTCTCTCTCTCTCTCTCTCTCTCTCTCTCTCTCTCTCTCTCTCTCCTTCTCTGTTTCTCTATGGGGTTGGAGAGCCTCTCTGAGGGCTGTCTCCTGCTTCACTAACCTGGTCCTCTTGTCTTGTTCTCTTCTTTCTCTCTTTTTTTGTTGTCCTCTATCTCGTTCTCTTCTCTCGTTCTCTTTCTTTCTTTCGTTTTCTGTGCTGCCCAGGTTTCTCTCAGCTCTGCAGCCCGCGGCGGGCGCTCTCTGAGCAGGGCCCTCTACGACTCATCAAGAGTGCTTCTTTTTTTTCAGGTTTGCCTACTGTGTGTGTGTGTGTGGGTGTGTGTGTGTGTGTAGTCGGGCATATTGGTGTGTTGCGGTGGATGAGTGCATGTGTTTGAACGGGCATGTTGTGTTTTTTTTTTCTTTTATTCTTTGGCTGCGTGTTTGATTTTTGCCTTTTCTTTTGTGTACTGTTTGTGTATGCTTCTGTGCCTAAGGAGTTGCCAGTTAGAAATGTGCTGGAACATGTGCTTGTGTACACCTTAAACTGCACCAAAAAAAAAAGGCAGTTAGTTACCTTCTCTTAAACCTCCTCCATCTCCTCTCTCTCTCTCTCTCTCTCTCTCTCTCTCTCTCTCTCTCTCTCTCTCTCTCTCTCTCTCTCTCTCTCTCTTTCTCTCTATCTCCCCCTGCCTCTTCCCCTCTCTTCTCCTCTCCTCTCTGCATTGCCAATCTGGCCCTCCCTCCTTTGCCCTGGGTGCACGGCAGCTCTTCTCATCCTCCGGTGGCGGAGGTGCTCCTGTGTAAACAGAGCTGCCGGTGACCCTTTTCAGTGGCATGGGAAGGCCGGGTCGGGGCGGGGTGGGGTGTGGTGTGACACGGCACGGCACTTCACTTCACGTCGAGCAAACATCAGTTATGCAATAGCGCACAGGTCCAGCAACCCCAGATTGCACTACTAGTAGATGCATCCGAGTCGGGCCCGCAGTGCGCTTGCCCATAAATCACATCCGCGGCAGGCAGTGCCACTCACTGCACGACCCGCTGCGCCACCACACGGGCATCTGGGCACCAGAAGGGGGCCCTGGCGTGCTGGTAGTGTAATTGCGTCTGGCTCTGCCTACGTGTGTGTGATGGATTGTTTGTGTGTGTGTGTGTGTGTTTGGATAGATTGTGTGCATGGTGGGTTGGTTGTTTTTCTATATTTCTTTATTTTTAGCCGAGAGGGCCAGAAGTGGGTTGGTTTGTTAAGCGTTAGGGGGTGGCGCTGGTGCGGTGCGGTGCTTGGGACACTTAAGACTGTGGTATTTTGGAGAGATTCTTTGGCAGACTTCCTGATTCTGACTCTCTTCTCTCTCTCTCTCTCTCTCTCTCTCTCTCTCTCTCTCTCTCTCTCTCTCTCTCTCTCTCTCTCTCTCTCTCTCTCTCTCTCTCTCTCTCTCTCTCTCTCTCTCTCTCTCTCCTCTCTCCCTCTCTCTCTCTCTCCCCTTCTTTCCTCTCTCTAAAGGCCACAGTAACCCCATGGACATGCCTGGCAGAGGGCTGTACGATGAGAGAGACAGCGGCATTGCTCGATCAGGTAACACAAATGCACAGACGACAGACACAGACACAGACACAGACACAGACACAGACACAGACACAGACACAGACACAGACACAGACACTCACTGAACACAACTTTGCATAATTCACTCACACACTCACACTCTCTCTATCCACACACACCCACACACACACACACACACACACACACACACACACACACACACCACATGATCGTGTCCATGTTTATCCTGTACTGTACATCTGTTTCCACGGGCCTTTCACTATGGCCTCTGTGGGCAATGGAAAAACCCACTCACACACGTTCCACTACTATGGCCTTGCGTTCCTAAAGGCTCCAGTCCCCTTTGACCCTTTCCAAGTACCTCGTGACCACATAGCATCCGAAAGGTTTCCCCTCCGACCCCAGGCCTGTACAGCATCGCCGCCTGTTTAGCTTGGACTGCCAGTGGCCCAGGAAAAGCTTGTGCAATGGAAACCGACTCCCTGGTATGGCTGGCATGGGGGGAATCTCACTTTCTGTGTGCTGCATCACATGCAGACCACTTATATTTAGCCCCACTCTCCAAACCTCCCCTCGGAGCGAGTAAATGGGAGGCTTACATCCATCCCACGTCTGCCTCCACCAACCCCCCCCCCCCCCCCACACACACACACACACACACACACACACACACACACACACACACACACACACACACACACACACACACACACACACACAGAGACCCCAACCTCCCACCCTACACACCCTCATTTTGTTTAGAAGCTGCATTCATACAGCACTGTAAGTGTTGGCGTAGTAGCACTATAATATTGAGCAGCCATTAAAGCGTCAAGACATGAAATTGAATGTTCAAAATATGGCCCACCAGGCGTCATAATCCGGTTATACGGTTGTGTAAGATGATGTTGCCTCGTAAGAAGCATAATTCACTTGCCTACTTCTGAACATTCTCAGAAACAGCATGTGACCTCAGCAATAAACTGGAACATTTCCGGAAGGTTCTAAGAAATAGCATTAGCATAGTCAGCATAGTCAGTCAACTTTGTCATGTTTCAGAGCTGGCAGAAAACCTTTGCAGTGCTTTTTTTTTCTTTTTAAATGTTAGTTGTGGGCAATGAATTGCCCTCAGGGGGTATTAAAGATACCTTGAACTTGAACTTAAAGTATGTTTTGCTTTGTGTTTCTTTTTTCTCTTTCCCCCTTCCCCAGCGTCTCTGAGCAGTCTGTTGATCACACCATTCCCCTCACCGGGCTCGTCCCTCACCAGCAGCTGTGCCAGTAGCTACCAGAGACGGTGGCTGCGGAGCCAGACCACCAGTCTGGAGAACGGAGTCTTTCCAAGATGGTATGAACCACTGGGAGACCTCTTTGAGAATTGAAATTACTCGTCAATGACAATCTGCCATCCCAAAAGCATAGCATAGCATAGCATAGTTAGTTGGCTATGGGAAATTACATTGCAAACAACAAAGTTGCTAGTTTAGTTAGCAACTATGTTTTGGGGAACAGACCGCTGTATGACTGTCTAAAGTACAGACTCTACACAGTCTGTAATTGTAATCAAAGGCAGAAATAAAGCTGTATATATAATGTGTACTTAATGGTTGATATTGCTCTCTAAGTAATTTTTTTTTTTAGAATTTGGCTTTTGAAAACATGAAATGTTCCTCTTTTGAAATGATCAATATGGATTTGGTCAGGTCTGTGGAGGAGAGTTTCAACATGTCAGACGAGAGTGGTGGCCCAAACCTCGGCGTGACCAGGAAGAAGAAGATCGCCATCGGGGTCATCTTCTTGCTCTCGCCCAACGAGGAGGAGAACAGCAGATTCCAGGAGTTTTTCTTCTCCCACTTCCCACTCTTCGAGAGCCACATGAACAAACTGAAGAGTGCCATCGAACAGGTGAGCCAAATCGGTAACATTACTCCGCAATAATACAGGACAGGTGGATTTGTGTCTGACGTTTCTATATTTGAACCTTGTTAATGCCTCGGTGTCGTGAACTTTAGCAGGCCAGCTCCCTGTCCTCTCCTCTGTTTTCATCACTCGTTTTTTTTTTTTTTTTTTTTGTGTTTTACAAGGCTATGAAAATGAGCAGGCGCTCTGCAGATGCCAGTCAGAGGGCTCTCGCCTACAGCCGGATGGTGGATGGACTCAATGAGTTTCGGTGAGTTTATAGTTTCATGTAACGAAGTGTTGATTTGTCTCGCACCTTCTCATTTTCGGGTAACGGGCACAGCCATCCTGTCAGTCATTTTTTTTTTTTTTTTTTTTTTTTTTTTTTTTAATTTGACTTGGATGCAATAGAACTTTTTTGACTTTGAGATTAGATTTAAATCCATTAAAAATAGCCAGGTGTAAACGAATCGGTACAAGCTTAAAGAGCCAATATCAACTCCCTCCATGTAAGTTAAGCAGACAGACTAAATTCTGCAGCTTCTTACCAAACCGCGCCGAAAATAGATTAGACGATGTGGGTTTGTGCTTTTGGGCACTCGGATTCAATTATCATCACGGGCCAAGTGTTGAATAAGTAGGGTCCTAAGAGTGCAGTGAAGGGGAAGAGATGTGTGTGATCGGTATCTCTGTGTGTGTGTGTGTGTGTGAGGTGTCATGGGGGTGTCCAGGGTAGGGGGCAGCGGGGTAGGGGTTCGGGTCTTAGCTGGTCACGAGACTTTTGTGTATCCTATTCCAAAGTGTGTGTGTGTGTGTGTGGGCGTTTGTGTGTGTGTGGTTTTAATGCTCCTAATCCTGCCATGTGACCTGCAATAGGTGTTGAGTTAAGCCTGTGAGCAGAGGACATGGCTCCCCTCTCATTCACCTCGATCTCTTTCCCTCTCTCTCGCTCTCTGTCTGTCTCTCTTTCTTTCACTTTCCTTTTTTGTCTCTTTCTCTCTCTCTCTCTCTCTCTCTCTCTCTCTCTCTCTCTCTCTATACTACATACATTTGTTTTTTACCGTCACACATGCGCTTCACAAACGCCTCTTAAAGGCTCCTCCTCAGTGCTCTCTACTCTAGCGCCCATGGGCATGCTGTTTTGAACAGCAGCAGCAGCACCACCACCACCAGCAGTAACAGCAGCAGCACTGCCTGCTGGGATAGGTGCAGCAGAGGCTGTGGGGTGGCTCGTGTCTCTGCAGCGCTGCCAACATGCCCGCACCGTGCTGCAGTCATATGCCTGCTGGCCCAGTGCCATGGCAACCCGACTCCCCTCGGGAGGGAACAGTATCTCTGTCACAGACAGTCAGCCTGACCAGAATAGTAAATAATATGCCCGTGGCATGGAGAGGAAGGCCATTGGCGAAGGCAGTGGAACAAACAAATACCTGCAGTTTATCTCTCTTCTCGAGCTAAATACGATGATGGAAATTTTTTTCTGAGGAGATTGCTCAGGTGGTGAACTTTAGACAGGATGTTGGAGGTTTTTTTTTTTTTTTTTTTAGGAGGAAACTGATAACTGATGTTGTGAAGTACACTTGTATACTTCTTCATAGATATAACATAGATATGGACACTTGTACAGGACGTACACTCCTTAACCATAACTGAATAGTTACCCTAATTTGCTTACACCTCTAATTGGCAGTGATTATTATTATTATTTTAAGCTTAATCTACCCACCTTGTACAGATGTCCCTTGCCGATTTATTAAAAAAAAAAAAAAAAAAAAAAAAATCTATTTTATTTTATTTTTGTTGTGTTCTACTTAACCACCCCTCCCCACTCACCCTTTAGAGTTCACCTGATCTGCTGCTAAGGTAGTGTAAAGTTAGACTGTGTTCTGGCCTTGCTGGAGCAGTCACAGGTTATTGGTACAGAAAAGGGATGCCAGGTCTTTTTATAGGATACTACAACCAGAAATAAAGTACCGCGAACTGAACTGGAGTAATACGTGGGAAGGGGACACTATTTTATTTCGGACCCTGAGCGTTGTACATGCTGCTGCTGGGCCGCAGGGTAGCTGACTGGCGGAAATGTGCGAGTGTGTGCAACATCTGTACTTTTCCCGGAAGTGTGTCAGAACTAGATTAGCCTGCCATGGAGAAGGGGCATCTTGAGCCCCCCTACGTATAGATGAGCAACCTGTTTGCAGAATGTTGTCGGCGTGTCAACGGGTTTTTATTGCCGATCTTTTTGTGTAGAGCAGGAGAAGAATTAAAGGCAGGGGTTGGAGCCGGAGATTTGCAATGCATGAACTTTCGCCACATTTGCCACAGTCATGTGGATAATGTGGTGCAGTTGAGGCTGTTGTGACAGGAACATTGTGACATCTGAATCAGCCCCTGAGCAATTTCCGTAAAGATTGCTTCCATTCTTTGTGATGTGGGAGCTTGAAATGTTTGTGTGTGTGTTTGCTTGTGTGTGTGTTTGTGTGTGTGTGTGTCTGTGTGTTTGCGTGTGTTCGTGCATGCATAAGCCCCCAAAGTGTGAGCGTGGTGCCGGTCTTCCTTGGAGATTCCCCCCTCTCTCTGTTTTGTGTGCGAGACCCGGGCTCCCGGCCCGCTGTGGGTTGGTCTGCAAGGAATTTCCCGACGATGAATCCACAGCGAGGGTCTCCCCGCAGGCGAGCCCCAGAGAACTGTGCCGCTCTTGTTCTTCCTCTGACAATGACCCCGCTGTCTTTCTCCCCCACCCTCCCTCTCCTCCTCCTCTCCCCTCTGCAGGACAACCATCTGTAACCTTTACACCATGCCTCGGATCCCCGAGCCCGTCTGGCTTGCCATGATGTCTGGCACACCAGAGAAGAATCAGCTGTGCAACCAGTTCATGAGGGAGCTCGCCTTATTGATGGAGCAGGCCTCTAAGAATCAGTTCAGTAAAACGGGCCACTTGAGCCCATACTTCTACATTCAGTTCTACACAAACTGTATGTTTTGCATACACTCTTAGCTGAGACGTCTTTACTGACCAGGATGCATTTTTTTTTGCCGTGCTCTTGTTTAGATTCCTTCCTGCCCTGATCACAGCCGTCTTGACCAATCACCTGGCGTGGGTACCCACAGTCATGCCCAATGGCCAGCCCCCCATCAAGATCTTCCTGGAGAAGCATTCATCTCAGAGTGTGGACATGCTGGCCAAAACACACCCCTACAATCCCCTCTGGGCCCAGCTAGGTAAAGTCTTCATCTGGGGAATATTGACTTTGTGTTTGTCACTGAAATGCAGGTTGACCCTGCAGACATCACAAAACAAACAACAACAAAATGAATGGCTTTTATGCAAGGAGTTTGCTGTCAGTAAATTTCTTTGAAGTTTGTATTATTATTACACAGCCTTATGAAAAGCATATGGAACTGAGTGTTCTTTCAAACATCTTTACTGCCACTTGTACTGGTGAGCCCATCTGGGATGATCCAGCCAAGTATGGTGTGATTGCCACCTAGTGGCAGAATTAAAAGGTGCTGGTATTGAAATTTGGCATCAACGGCTGAAGTGCAAAGGGTTACCAATAGTCACCAGCATGACATTATAGTTGAAATTTTGATGTCCTTAATCATTTTTAGAATAGTTTCAATCAAATAAAATTTAAATTTGATCGCTATCAGGGCCGGAACTTACTCTGTTCCATCTGTGCAGGTGACCTGTACGGAGCGATCGGCTCTCCGGTCAGGCTGTCGCGGACGGTGGTCGTGGGCCGACGGCAGGAGCTGGTGCAGCGGCTGCTCTACGTGCTCACCTACTTCATCCGCTGTTCGGAGCTGCTGGAGACGCACATGCTGGACAGCGTGGAGGACGAAGCTATCGTCATGCCCGGCTCGCTCATCACCACCTCGTTGCGGCGGGGAGAGGTGGAGGAGTCGGACTACGTGTTGGTCACCGTGCACAAGCCCGGTGGGGACTACCTGTCGCAGAGCGTAACTGCGACGTCGGCCGAGGCGCCCGAGCCCGGCAGCTATCCGTCGGACACGCACAGTATGCAGAGCAGCACCTACACGGATACGGACGCTTGCCTGGGCCCCGACGACGAGGTTCCCGGCGCGGCTGCTGAAAGCGGAGGCATTGCCATCACGCATGGCGTCCACTGCACACAGGCCAGCGCACACACGCATACGCCGCACACGTTCGGCACCGTACCCCTCATTCGGACAGAGGACGTCAGCGAGATGTCGTCGTGCAAAGAGATCGGCAGTCCACGAGTGGAGGCCCGGGTGGAGACGGTGGTGTGCGTGGGCTCCACCTCGCCCAGGGAGGCAACACTCATTCTGGGCCAGGAGCGAGACCACGAGCAGCAGGAGGGGGAATCGGAAACCGCGGTCAAGGCCGAGGTGGACCAACCCCTCCGCCAGGAGCAGCCTCCGACAGGTGGCATCGGCATCAAGTTTTTCCGCTCGTGCGGTATCCCGCTCGAGAAAAAGCCTCCGGACAAGAGTCTGGTTGCGCCGTACTTGTCGGATGACGAGGAGCCTGCCACCAAAGTCACCTTTCTGATCGGAGACTCCATGTCCCCGGAGTCGGACACAGAGAGCAGACAGAGGAAGCTGGAGGAGGAGCTGAAGAAGCACAAGAAGCAGCTCAAGGAGAAGGAACAGAAGTTGCAGCTACAGCAGCAGCAGCAACAACAACAACAGCAGCAGCAGCAGCAGCAACAACAACAACAACAGCAGCAACAACAGCAGCAGCAGCAGCAACAACAACAGCAGCAGCAGCAGCATAAGGTGAGTGCTGAGCAGAAGAGCGAACCCAAGTCACAGGGGAACACAGGGGACCAAACTAAGACCAACGAGGGGCCGAAGGACACTCTCCCACGCATCGCCAGCAAAATGCCCAAGTGGAACCCAGCGGAATGCCCAGAGGAATGTATGGAATTGTTTGATGAGTATTTCAGTGACGACAACCCCGTCGAGACACGGACTATTGACGACTTGTCCAAAAAGCAGGAGAAAACTCCGTCTGTATCGCAGCCGCAGGAAAATCTGGCTGTAACTCGGAACACTGAACTGTCCGAGGGGCAGCAAAACTGCAAAGAGACAAGGGACAACAGCAGTAGCTTCCATAATGCTAACTGTAGCACAGACTCTTGTAGGTGCCGTCCTGCTGAGCAGGATAAGGGCATCGTCATTTCTGTTACCGTCCCCCAAGGGGACACCAACAGCGGGGACCTCAAGAAGGTGGTCCCGGTCAACGACTGGGAAATTCCACGGAACGAGAGCTCGGATAGCGCGCTGGGGGACAGCGAGAGCGAGGAGACGGGGCAGGAGCTTCAGATGCAGAGGCACGAGGACCCGTACTATGGGGACGATCAGGAGGAGTGGCAGGACGAGATGGAGGTTCCATTTCCAGGGTAAGAAGCAGTATGTTTGATGTAATTGTTACATTATGTTTATCAGTAGTGTTCACAGATACAGTGATTGCATAACTGTGTATACTGTATGTTGAAAAAAATTAAAGGAATAGTCCACCTTTTTAGGAAATTGGGTTATTCACCGTCTTACTTGGAGTTACACATGTGGGTAAAAGAATTTTGGTCTTTTCCTAGTCTGGCAACCCCAATTTTAGCTTTAGCATAGCATAGGCGCTGAAATTTAATGTTGCCAAAGAGTTGCTATCTGGCTACTTTATATTCCATTGCCTACGCTAAGCTAAAGCTAATAAGGTTGCCAGACTAGAAAAATGCATGCACTGAGACAAAAATGCTTTTACCTACATAAAAGGGTGGAGTATTCCTTTAATACAGACCTATATTGGTGTATCTGGATCTGGTATGACGATTTGTATGAAGGCATGTGATATAATAGGGTGCATAATATTGTATTGGATGGTATTGATATGGTTGATATGGAATTTATGTTAACAGGCAAAAGCTGGTGGAGAACTACTCAAAGCCAAACGTAGCAAACTTTGGGAGGTCCCTGTTTGGAGGATACTGTCCAACATACATGCCCGACTTTGTTTTACATGGCACGCCAAACGATGAGAAGCTCAAACAGACTCTCATGTCTGACCTGGCACATACTGTGCAGGTAAGTCATCCCTCCCTGTCCTGTGCATTGCCTGACAAACATGGCAGAGAGTCCATAAGGCCGTGGCTGAAATTCAAGTTTTCCCAAAATACCTGTGTCTGGAACTCTCACTAAAGGAATATTATGGATTAGTTCAACCCATTGTCCTGTTCTTCGAGGTCACTTAAGTGCTGTTGGTAGGGAAAAGAACTTTATATTTTGGCCACCTACCGAGATGGCAGCTAATGATAACTGAAATTAAAATGCAATGGAATTTTCCTTTTACATTTCTCTGACATCATTCAATTTCATGATTGACTGACTGATTCGTGCAAGTTTAGTCTCTGAATATTTAAGTCGGGGCTTAGGGTTAGGGGGAACATTGGCTATTGGCTAATATCATTTGACAGGTTTGCATGTGGTGATGTTTTCTACCATTGTGTCCATTGCAGCATCCAGTACTGGATGAGCCCATTGCTGAGGCCGTCTGCATTATAGCAGACACAGAGAAGTGGACAGTGCAGGTGGCCAGCAGTCAAAGACGGCAGACTGACACCAAACTGGGCAAGGAGGTGCTGGTGTCCAACCTTGTTTCCAGTCTCCTGCAGTCCACCTATCAGCTGTATAAACTCAACTTGTCCCCAAACTTTGTAAGTGTTAGGCATGTGTCAGTTGTTGGTGTAGTTTGTTGTTGTTGAGTTGACTTGTGCTTAAGGCAACAATAGCTCTAACTTTTGTTGTCTTTGTCACAGTGCATTATGCATTTGGAGGACAGGCTACAGGAGCTGTACTTCAAGAGCAAGATGCTGGCAGAATACCTAAAGGGCCAAACCAGAGTGCATGTCAAAGAACTGGGTGTGGTGTTGGGGTAAGGTGTTTTTTTTTTGTCATTTTACAACTGTAGGGGAACATGTCTACTCCATTTGAATATTAAACTTATACTGCCCCCCCCCCCCCAAGAATTCATTTAATGTGCATGTATCGACTATTTGTCTCTCATCTTGAAATCTCTCTATCTAATTTTTTCAGAATCGAGTCCAGTGATCTTCCCCTGTTGGCGGCAATCGCAAGCACACACTCACCATATGTGGCTCAGATACTGCTGTAGGCCACACGCAGCGGACAAATGTCAGTGGGGACACTTTGGAGCAGCAGGAATGGTGTTTCTCCTCATCCTGCTCATCAACGGAGTTCAGCCACAGACAGACAGACAGACTGTGAGACTCACTATGGGCCGTGCTAGCCCTGTGGGTCATGTTCAGCGTCTGGAAAGGCCAAGGACCAGCTGCCTGCAATGGAGACAATCTGCCACATGGGGGCAGCAGAGGTCATTGCTCCCAGTGAGTGCTAGATTGACTATCACCACAGGTACTTTCATGAACTGTTAAGTTTCCTTATTTTATTTGACCGTTTTATCTGTTTACGTCTGCACATGTTTGTTTTATTTTATTTTATTTTTTTTACAAAGAAGACTAGAAAGCCAAAGAGAAGTTGTCAAAGACATTCATCTCTAAACAAGGAAGGGACAGACTGACTACTTCCACCTCAGAGCACCTTTTGATATAGAAATGGTAGTAGTCCTTGCTGCACAAAATAAGAATAGGATGTTTTAAATCACAGTAAATACAAATAGTTATTTGCTCAAGTATGTCTTTCATGTTTTCAATGGGAATTTCATGCAATGCCCGACATGCCTGTTTTACTTACAGTGTCTATCAATGTGGATTTTTGACTGCATCCTGTATGTTTTTAGTCTTCACATTATCCAGTTGGTTCAGCACTACCTCAAATAAAATGTGAGGATTCACAGCTGTATGACCCCAGAAATATTTAGGCCCTGGTCAGTTTTTAATCAGTGTAATAGCAAACTTGCGCTTGTCAAATCCTTTTGCTGTATCTCAATTGTATGGTCATGCTTCAGGTGTAGTCCTAAATCACTTAATTCTAAATATCATTGATTCAAGTAACATTTATATTTCAAAGTGAAATGCTGAACTATTTTCACACTATACAATTTATACAGCTTTGCCACATTGTTTACTGCTGAAAGGCATGCGTTATAAAGAGAATAAAAGGATTACTATCATTAGTAACTTTTGAGAAATAATGACATGTTAATTTTATAAAAAATGTAAAGGTAACTGCAATTTGTGGATGAAGACATTTATTTTTTACAAACATTTGTAATGTCTGTTAGTGAATTCATGAGTTATTTTTGTCTTGAGGCGTTGTTCCTCAGAGTCTTAATGGACATGTAGCATATTGTGGAAAGAAGGTGATGGGGAAATTTTATTTTTTTTCTTGGTTATAATGCATTGGTTTGCTTTCAGTGTATTATGTTTGGCTTATGCAAATTACATGAAATTTACTGCATTTTGTAAACACCTATTTGCATTTGTCTAATGTATTTATATCTACATACATTCTTTATACATGAATTCAGTTAAATTATTTAGAATGGTGTGTACTGGTTTATGTACATTGTATATATTGTTTTAAGTTTGTTTCCATTTATTTGTACATAATGTCTTTCAATATTGGATTATTTTTCTGTAATTATCCTTTCCCAATTTTCTGGGAATGTTGTGCAATAAAACATGCCAATATTATACAATTACAGATGTGCCATGATGAGTTTTTGTTATATGTTGCAATTTCATTGATCGGTTGTTGTTTTTTTGTGATTAATTAAAAAAGGTTTGACCGCATAACAATTTATAGCTATTTGTTCATTCAGATGCAACAGTTTTAATTAGGCAGGTAATTGCATGTGGCAAAATCTGACCGTGCAGAAGTGGTTTTCTGTAGGCCTGATTTAGAAATACCCAAGGAAGGTGTTTTAGTGGTATTACTATTCCTATAAAGCAATTTTTTTTTTTTTTGTAGCAAACTTTTTCATGGAACCCCTGGTAATGTGCCGCAGACCCCTCAGGGTCCCCGGGCCTCAATTTGAGAACCAATGATCTATGACACAAGTAACAGAGGATGATTACAATGAAAAAATAAACCACACAGACAGGAGATAGGGGAAATAAAAACAATGCCCTGACAGAGCGCTACAATTTGATCACAAATCAGAGCACTAATGTAACCTTGAATCAGGGATATCAAAGTCTTCAGTCCTTATTCAGGGAGGGCAACTGATGAAGCTGAGAGAACCAGACTGAACAGAACACGGGAGAGATGTTTGAAAAGGAAACCTCTTCTCGCGATGTTTTCGAGACGGTGTGGGAGTGTGCTGCTAGATAATGGAAAGTTGTTTTGGGGATATGTAGTCTAGCCAACCTTGTAAACTATTACGCGAACAATCTAAGGCGTTTCAGCAAACCCAAGTGTTCATATGTTTTTTTCTAAAATAATTATACGAGGGCCACAAGCTGACAGTGGGCAACGTTTAACAATAACATAATAAACACTTCCGTGTGGCTTAATATAGGGTTTAGAGGACCAGGCTCTGACAGTCTCGTCGTCGCCAAGATTTATGGAAAAGACTGCTAATTTAGCACTGAGGAATTAGCTAAAGGACTTGGTCGGGGTTCGCTTTTTGCCCGTGGAAGTGGTGTACTGACCGAATCAACACGTAGAAGTTGTAACATCTGGACAGATGTTTGCCTTGAAAGGCATCAATGGAGCAAATGCGACTAAGTTGCCACTTGAACACTTCGTGATTGGTGGATCATCCCAGATTAAACGGCGGGACTGGAAAAGTCAACTATGCTAGTCAACTCTCAGCGTTGACTCGGGGGTGAAAGAAATCTCTTCATTTCTCTCCGTATCGCAGCGCGGCTTTTCGTAAAAGTGCGACGAAGGATAAAAATGAATTCAAACTACGACTGTACCTGTGGGTTTATGATTTTAAGTTGTTCAGAAATTTGTAAAAGCATGACATCAGTTTTGTGTTTACCGCGGTGGGAAAGTTTCATTAGAAGTTAGAAGATATCGCATCAACCAAAACCCCTGAAAATCCTAGCTAACGTAATGCTCGGATGAGGTGAAAAGATATCTTCGGACTCAAGAAAACCACAAAGTAGGATTGTGACAAATAAGTTTCTTTCGATCGCGCAGCTACTTGGGAGGCTTCAACGCGAACTAGACTTTATGAAACCGACTGCAATTATGGATTCTTCACTCAAACAGGCTTTAAAGAAACCTCCTTCGCGACGAACAGCAGAGGTAAGTTAAGTTGTGTTTGAATGGCAAAATTTAATTCGAATTTGGCCTACTCGTCCGAGTTAAGACATGCAATAAAAACGTTTTCTGCAAATCATTCTTTTCTCTTTCATATCAGGGCTGACCTCTCTTCTGACAGATAGGTGATGGTTGTAGTCAACGCGCCAAACTTGTCAGCTAACTTATCTAACTTATCGATACCTGAGCTATATTAGTTGCTGTCAACTTACAAATCTGTTAACTCGCATAAAATAATGTATCATGTGGCAAATTTGATTTAAGTTTATCTTTACATGGCTTCAAGAAAGTGTCACACTCGTTGTTTGCAGTAGGAGCCTACTTAGCTGTAACAGTAAGTTTCCAACTTCTTGTAGTGCTAGCAATAGAAAAGTAGTCATTATTTCTTTCACACTCCTCAAATGCTTATGACAGGTTTGAACCAACTATTTCACGTCAGTACAGGAGCCTGTCTTGCGGACAGCAACACAACTAACAGAGATCATATCGCAATACATTACATAGGAATCATATTGATATTTGATTGTAGTAGGCCTATAATTCACAAGACATTCTGTCTTTGGTCATAAGAATGATGTTGTGATGATGATTTTCATTCATTTTTACAGTAGACAACTCCAGCCAACCTGTTATTTGTAGCTTATCTAGGCCTACCTAATCAGAAATCATTTTTTCCCATCAGCCTTTTACAGATAATCTATGTGCCGTAGAATTTGGCTAAGGTATGCTGTTCCAGATAGGCATTTGATTTTGGACCCCTGTCCCCAGGGCACAAGTCAAAGAGGGTCAATTCAATGATCTTGGCACAAGCCTCCTAAGTTTTCTTCTTCTTCTTCGAAATGAGCAGGAAAGAAGAGGTGATGTTGAACTTCTTGCAGCTTGAAACGTCTTTTACCTTTGCAGATTTGGCTTCTTCACCAGCTTGAATTATATGTGAACAAGTGCAGGAATAAAGTAGATCTATTGTTGGGACCCTTTGGATGACAGTTGTCTTTGATCAGTGAGAAGAGGTGACAAACTGACTGTGCTGATGATGTCTGCACTCCTGTCTTCACTGTATTACGTGCTATTAAGTTGTGCCGTTCAGATGTGCTCACCATCAGTTCAGGTTTGAAGAGGCTACAAGGTCTGCTTGGAGAAACCTTAAAGCAAGTTCCATTGCCTAGAACACTTTACTCATTTACCACTTTTCAAGTGACCTTGAATACCGGTCGGCCACATATTTGATGGAGGCTCTGCCTCTCAGGCTTGTTTCAAAGGAGAAATAAAATCATCTGAGGAATGTGAAAGAACTTGTGGACCTAGTGTGTAAACATGACCAGCATCTGACCTGCATCCTGAAAGCCCCCTTTGTGGCACTAATAAAATCCCCAAGGTTCGGATAAAGTAAAACAAGTTATCGCTCTACGTTAGTCTGGAGAACAGGCGTGAAATGCAGACCAGGGGTACTGAGTGCACAGTTTGTCCGTGTCACTGACCGTTCCAAACTTTCAGCTATTGAGCCCTACATACTGAGAGATGGGATGCCTTCACAAGTGAACGGAATATCTTTGTCCTGAGTCACCTGCCTGTTGTGTTTTTGGCCAGTTGCTCTGAATAGCTTTGTTTTGGACGAAATTTAAATATTTTGTCTCGCTATATGCACTCCAAAAGCAGTGTGGGCAGGAGTGAATTCCTTCCGGTTGTTTCTGGGTGTGAGAATACACAGTCACACAAGCCTGGACACAGCTGGTGCTAAAGCACTAGATGTTAGCAGCCCGCTAATGTGGTGATCTAAGTTAACATAGGCCTAGAGATTATTACTGTATCTTGGAGTATGTTTGTAATCAGGCCATAGGGTTGTAAACATGAGTTCAATGGCAATTGTAGCCTAATTCTCAATGTCGAAGAATTGGATACTTGGACAGCAAATGATCTAGCCTAGATTGCTGTCATATAAACAGACTTCTAGATTTTAGTGAAGTTGGCCTATGCAGCCAAACTTACCGTGATCAAGGCTTAACTTACCTGGTGGTCTTGATTATTGCATCTTGTGTTGCATTTGTAGGGCTGGTAAGTACAAATGGAACATTTTCAGAATGCTGTCCTTCAGTTGATCATAATCTATTTATTTTTAGCAATAATTATGGTGGCTGGAATTCATTGACTTGTCTGATAGATAATTAAATTGATCTGGCTAACAGACCTGATTGAGCTATTCCAACAGTGACCAAACCTTATAATTGTGTGCCTCCCTTTCTGCCCCCTTTTGCTCAGCAAAACATTCACAAGGGGTGTTTTGCAACCTCTGAGAAATCCCTCTAAATTTCTGCTGATTGAAGTAATTTATTGTGTATATCTCTTTCTTATCTCTGCCCCTAAGCCCTTTGTGTGTGCTAAAGAAGGCACTAGCTCTGCTGTGCTGGCATGCTGAGTGGATGCTGGATAGAACACACACACTACCACATTACAAGTCAGCAATGTTGGCATGGCACAAGCTTCCTCTTTGGTGAAGATGATATTTGTAAGAGATATATTTTTTTTGTCAGGCCAGATTGTGGTGCACATTAAATATGATTTGTTTAATTGTCTTGTAGCCTAGATGTTGCGCATTGTGTCTGACATCAGTGCTGTCCATCATAGTGATTTCTTATGATCACTCAGTCATTCTCAGAGGTCGTAGTTGCTGAAGTGTGTGTTGAGTATGTGTGTGAGAGAGAGAGAGAGAGAGAGAGAGAGAGAGAGAGAGAGAGATGAATGAATTCAACACCCAAAATAGAAGTTGACAAAGCGAGTGTTTCTTTTGGAATATAAAGTAGGCCTAACCTCCGTTTCACTGTTCGAGAAATCTGAAAGGGCTTCTGTTTTGATTGGGCTCTGTTTGCTGGTGGTTGCTTTAGTTAGTCTTTGCTTTCCAGGCTGAAGGAATAGCTGACTTGCCATTGTGCCCCACAGACCAACTTACTAGACTACTACTGTATATGATTTCAGCTCTTCTCCTCCCAGCTTCACCACATCAAACACAAAAAAAACATCAAGCACTTGATTTGCTGTTCGCCACCATGTGAAAAGCACCCACTCTATTTTAGAGTCTGGAGCATGGAGCTCTGATACTGCTGGCTTTCTCTGATTGTAGACTAGCACATGGTTTGATCGCTTTTAAAACTGGTTGTTGTTGAAAGCCAAGTAAATTTTGACCAAGCAAATTCAAAACAAAACAAAAAACAACACAATCACTCAAAGTGCACTTAATCACTCAAGTATGCCTTAAGAAAAGTGATTAATAGTGAAGTTTTGTGTAGACAGAGTTTAGGACTTATATATTGTATTAGAATTTAGCTTTAGCCTACTTTGACTTTAGTTAATGGTTTATGATTAACGCTTTAAACCCAATAGATAAAGATAAGAGTAAATAATCAATGAATAGCTTCATGAGCCTCCGGTAGAAAGGATATTCACAACAAAAGAATAAGATTTCTTGGATGAAGTCTGAAAGCCTAATTAATTCAATACACAGTAGACACAAGAAACACAGTAGACACAAGAAAGAAGACTGTGTTGTGCACTGAAGTTTCTTTGAGTTGATATTGACAGCTTGTGGAAAAAAGCCTGTTTCAGAAGTGGAATTTTGAATCCTTGGCTAAATGTATGATCGGAATCTTGTGCAAAATGATGATGCATAATCTAGTCTAAGTTTTTTTTCTTTTTCTTTTGCACTGTTATTTGGGGTATGTGTTTTCAGGGCATCTGCTTGATGAAATACAAGCTCCAACATGACTGACGATTTTGGGAATTGTTGTTGATTTCTGTGGTCACACAACCTTGCATGAATGTTAACTGGTTAGGACTAGGAGTCTTGTTTTGTTTTGTTGAAAACTCCCTTACCCAGAATTCATGGTGATTTAAATCACATTCATGAAGTAGAAGAGAGGACTACGCCTGGTTAGTTTGACATCAGGGACACTAGACCTGACAGAGGCATCGGATGTAGGCAGAAGCTAGACATTGTGCTTGCATGGAGTACGTCATTACTAATGTCAAGGAAAAAAAAAACCCCAATGTGACTGGTTGATACTTGAATATTTCAGGTCTTGATCACATCCATGTGGTCTATTCAATTATTTAAAAACCCTCCTTGATGTAGGCCTACTCCTTTTGAGCATTTGTCCTTGGTTCAGTAGCACAGTTTGACTGACCGCAATTTTTACGTGCCTTCGATCAAAAAGAATGAAGTCTGACTTGAAGGGAGAGTTGGAGTCCTGACACCTACTTAATGTGCGCAACAGGAATGCGGCGTAGACGCCTAGGGAATGCGGAGCCAGTAAGTGTCCCTCCCCGAGGTGCCATCTCTGCAGTTCCGGTGTGAAGGGCTCTTTGCACACGCTGAGAGCAGTGGCTGGCTAGCTGACTAACAGATGATCATTGAACGAAGAGAATACAATCCACCATGGCTTAAAGAATTTTGAGCTGTTTAGCATTGACCTTTGAAGCAAAGGAAAGGGACCTTTGTTTACACTCGAGTGATGAGAATGAAAACATGACGTAATGTGGTGTCATGCATGCCAGGCAATTTTTAGGACTGCCATTTTAATGACATGGCTGTTTAAGTAGGTCCAAGGCCAGCTTATTAGCTTGTAAGCCAAATGTTACTTAAAAGTATATCTAAAAAAAACCTCCATAGATGTTATTGCAAGCAAACAGACTACTGTTTGTGCATAACTATTTCTCATGTTGTGGCTATGTTTACACTGCACTCTAGTGGATAAAAACAAAAACAAGTATCTCCTTAATGCCTTTCCTATTTGTAATCACCATATCCAGGATTTACATATATTTTTTATGATTTCTTTCCCCCTGTTCTCCTTATAAACAAACAAAAAAGTCTCCCAAACACTTAAGCCCAAGCGTGTTTACATAACAATCTAGAAGAGCAGAGACAGACGTGGCTATCTGAATCAGAGATCAAATCTCGGTGGTGAACACCAAGGTTGCGGCCCACTCCATTAGCCCCTGGTCCATGCGCTGCATTGTGTCGCTAGGCCTACAGGCGAGTCTGGAATCTGCCTCCTACGTGAGGTCTGCCCCCCTTTGGCCCACGGTGCTCACAAGCTCTCCCTGGCACACAGTAAGGTCCATTGTGTCGACCCCATGGCTGGTGCACTGCCCTGGCCTGGCAGAACAACTGCGGTATGGGTAAGAGGAGAGGAGAGGAGAGGAGAGCTGGTCATGAGGGCTTTTTACGGAGTCTGGGTGTGGGAGCTCCAAACACTCAGGGGGTCATGACCTGGGAAATGCTTGAGAGAGAGAGAGAGAGAGAGATAGAATGCTTGAGAGAGAGAGAGAGAGAATGCTTGAGAGAGAGAGAGAGAGAGAGAGAGAGAGAGAGAGAGAGAGAGAGAGAGAGAGAGAGAATGCTTGAGAGAGAGAGAGAGAGAGAGAGAGAGATTTTTTGCTGAATCTTGCTGTGGAAGCAACAAATACTAGTACTTCGGTGTCATGACCTGGGAAATGCTTCCTTAACTCCACCTCGCTAAATTCCCCTTATTGTCATTTAAAAGACAGAAAGAAAACTTTACCAACAACATTTTACAAGGCCACCAGTCAGCATTGCCTAGCCCTGTCCTTGGGTAGGTGTTTTTATGCAGCTCTGTTGTCCCCCCATCACTCACATATTTTGCATGGTAGCCACTTGGCTATGGGGACATTGTGAAGGGGTTCCGAGTCTGTGTGTTCCTGATTCCGACCTTAGCTTGTCCTCAGCGAGTGTGATGTGATGTGAAGAGAGAGATGACAAGTTGGTGGATGGTGTCCATGGTGTCTGCTGTTTCCTGGTAGTATTCTTCCACCGCCAGTCTTGTCGCTGTGATAAGACCCTGGGCCTGCGTGCCAAGAGTCATGCCCAATTGGCAGCGGTGCTGCTGAGTGTCTGTGCAGTCAGTGGTACCGTGTGAGCATGTTGCCTGCCATCTGACTTTTTTTCCCCCCTGGCTATTGAAACCGTCTGCCAAATCCTTTCATGCCATCCAGCATCCAATCTCCCCCCCTCTCCACCCCCGCTCACCCCACCCGTGTGTGTGTGTGTGTGTGTGGACTCCACTTCTTTTAAATGTCCATTTAGTTCATTCAGTAAAAACCTGAAAATCCTACATTATACTCAACTGCTTATGCAATCAAATAAATCGGTCTATCAGTGTCTAGATACTAGGCTATGTCTCCTCTCACGCCCCTCACCTTTTTTTTTGGGACAAGCCAGAGCTCGTAGGCTTGATAGAATTTGCATCGACAGGTTCTGATTCATTTCTGAAAGCTAGGTGAGCTGATTATAACCTTAAGGTACATTTACGCCGATGTAACCCTATACACTTGGAAGGAAGTGCAATCTTTTGACACATTTTATCATCAAGATGAAAAAATGTTTTTTTTTCTTTTTTGCTAGAGGCGTCGACTCCAGATATTACCCAGGGATATCAGTTCCATGTGCCTGTCAAGACTTATACTGTTGTTACAAATTAGCTTTAGACTCATTGAAGACAGTCAATGTTTATCAGTGACTTTTTTTTAGCTTGACTTAAGTCAGTTAATGTTAGTTATATAGTAATTTAATTTGAGTCAGTCCTTTTATGTCACTCACTTTATGTCATCTGTACACTGAAGTACCGGTCAGGGTGCCTCGGTTCTGCGTCCTTGGGCTGTTTTGTATCCAGCATCATGCGCTCTGCTCTGACCTTCTGCTGAACATGAACATGAACATGCCCCCCTATGACTTGCCAGAAGGACCAGAGGAGGGAAAAATAGGGTCATGCTGCTCCAATTTAGAAAGCTCCCAGGCTAGAGAGTCTGAGTGAATCTTGTGGTATTTAATAAACTAGTGAATTGGACAGTGAGAATATGGAATGATTGCTGCTGCTGCGTCTCGCTTGCCTTGCCCCATGGCTGCTCCAGCTTGTCAGTTTTCTCTCCCATTGCTTTGTGGGGCTGGGGAGGGAGGGGGGGGGGGGGGCAGGGTGATGCAGGAGTCTTGAGTTTTTTCGTGGAGTGGGTAAGAGCTATTTATTATGAATTTACCCAAATTATGTAACACAGAACTTTTTCCCCTCTTCAGAATTGCCATGGGAACAGTTGGATTTTTGTTTTCCGTTGTGAGTGAGTGAGTGAGTGCACAGCGTGTTTTTCCATTGCGTCGTTCAGTTTGGGTCTGGCTGCGGTCTGGCCGAGTGGTGAAAGGGGCAGCTGCCGTGGTAGGGCTATAGCGCTGTGCCCTGGCCCTAACTTCTGCCCCAAGTTGTCATTCTCAACCACTTCACTCAATGTTTTACACCAGCAGCCTGCCTGCCAGTGCTTCTGGACTGGGCTGCCCATGTGGGAATTTCAGAGGATTCCAGACAGTCAGGGTCAAGTCTGTCAACAACACTGAACAGGCAGGAAAACTGTCAAGCTGTAACTTACAACACTTTGCTAGCTTGTGTAGGCTAGTCCTAGTTGACCTAGCAACTTTCACATTTCTCTCTTTAAATTTGTGTTCAGTTGTTCCTTTAGGGTATATCAAGTCATTAAATTGTGTGTAGAACCGGAACTGGATTTCTTTTCAATATTTTACCTTCATTCTGCTTTAAACAATTAACACTGTTCCAATGAACTCTATTTCAAAGACAAGTTTGAAAAGCGGGCTTTACACCTAGACATTTTCAAATATTTATCCCATTAACATCCAGATAAACCTTTTTTTTTTTTGCCCAGTGAATCAGACTTCAGTGTATTAGAACTTTCTGTCCACTTGACTCCAGAAGAGGGCAGCAGTTCCTCCCTGGCGGTCCTCCAGTGGGTCTAACACTCTCGCCTCAGAGCTCAGACTCACAGCATTTGCTGCATGTCTCTGTGGACGGTGGGTAGAACAGTATAAGTGCAAGCAGGTGTGACATATTTTAGGCTACAAGAGTCGGAGCAGAGAGACTCCGGTGAGGTTAAAGCAGGTCATAGTGTTGAACCACCGGGGTCAAAGGTCAGGGGTCAAGATGCCCTCAGGGCTGTGGGCACAGGAGGGCAGTGAGGGGGGTTGTGTGTGAAAAGAAGAGTGAGTTAATGAGTGCTAATTGTTTCTAATGAACAGTGTGAGTTCGACGTTTAAATGCTTTTGTGTGTGTGTCTGTGTATGCCGATGTCTATTGATGTGTATAGTCTTTGATGGTTGTCTGATAGATTTGTTTGATCTTTTGGGCTAGTGATTTTGTCTCTACGACTGGACCTCAAAATGGATTTTTCTGGTTTAGTTTCATTCAGTGGAAGTTGTTCAAGAACATTTGAAAATCTGAAAACAAAAGGGATCGTCATTTAGGTCTAAATCACAGTAAAATGAACATCCAAAAAGGAAAAAAAAATGAAGACAGTCCACCGCAGCAGTCTTACCTGTGCCAGAAGCTCATCAGTGGCTTAGCGACTTGGCGTGGGTATGCGAAAGTGTCAGTGAATTGTGTGGAGACGACGCCATGCAGCTAAGTTAATGTGTGCTCATTGAATTTGTCTGCCAGAACGGCAGACACTTTATTGAAAAGACTGGCATGGTTGACTTGACATCCTGTATTGGCTTTTGCTCCAGACTAATCAATGCAGCTGAGTTTGGCAGGGGAGATGATGAGGGTGGGGGGGTTGACTTGGGGGGGAGGTTTTTGACCGTCTCTGCTCCAGCTAGACTGCCATATTTTTGCCTTCGATTCAGGTAGTCCCCAGAGCTTATTTAAGATGTTTACGGTCAAGAGAGTCGGTTTAATGGCATGAAGGCAATGAAGTATTTCAGTAGAGAAGTTCATTCCCAATGTTAAACACTCACTATTGCACATTAACCGAAACGCTCACTGTTGTAGAACATTGTAGAAAAGTCAAGTGCAGAAAGAGTACATTCGTGCATTTCATTCACCAACTAAAGTAAAGGGGGACACAAAAATCAATACCGTGTGCTGTGTAAATCTGAGTTAATTTTGGGGTGGGGGGGGCGGGGTTTATACTGGATAACCAGCAGAGCAGAGGAAGCATCTCTATCTGTCTCCCACTGGGTTCGGCCCTCGGTCAGAGCTGGAGGCTGTTGCTGAACCCTGAGCTCTCCAGCACTCTGCGATCCCTCTCATCTCATCTCCATTGCAACCCAGCCTCAGGGCTTTCACTGACCCGCACTTAGACAGCCCCTCCGCTGGGCTGGGCTGGGCTGGGCTGGGTGATGATGATGAGGACCACATTGAGAGTCGGACTCCCACCGCGGTGGGGTCAATAAAGCTTTTTGTTTCGTTGTTGCTATGTGCCCCTTAGGAGAGACTATGTTGTGCATGGTCGGTCACGGTTTTAACAAATTGACACTAAAATGAATGAAGCTCGGACATCTGGGATGCATTGTCACTTTTTCGTTTTGTGCTGCTTTTAAAGAATACCTCACCCTTGGGTCAACAGATAGCATAGGAATTTCAGTAACTACATTTTTAAAGTCTCTACTCTATGTAAATGCAATCCTAATCGGTCAGAGAGACTAAATATCTTCCACATCCTTTTTTATCCCTTTGGGCTGTGCTGTCTTTGAGTCACGACTTAGGCTAGTTCATGGAATAGTAAGATTGCAAGTGCCAGGCTAATTGTTAAAAGAACACACACCAGTTTTATGTTTCGATGTAAATGGACGGAACGGAAACATTTGGGCTTGTATCGTCCGTCTCAGTCTTGCCTGGTTCAAAGACTCCGCTCTCCCTCTCCGAAGCATTGCGGATGGAGGGATTAGACAAGATCCCTGCGTGACATTGCCATGATCGGTTCTCAGGGTTTCGCTGTACTTCCGCAGCGAGCCTGTTTCGCTGCTCCACTCAACCCCGTTCTTCCTTGACAGCCTTTGAATCGGGTTACACACTCAGCTGCTGCTGTTTCCCACCTCCAGGCTTCCTCTCCTTCAGCCCTCCGTCCTCCTCCTGTCATGTTGAAGCGGAGCGGAGCGCCGGGGCAGCAGCAGCAGCACAGTAGCGCAGGCTTCTCTGGACATGTTTTGAAGGGAGAGGAATCTCTCCATGTTATCTCATGTTTTGTAGTCAAGTTCAGGTCAGATTCATGATATCCAGCGACCTGCCAAAAAGAGGATGGTTAATATGAAAGTCCTTGTCTTTAACAGCCAGGAAATTGGAAAAAAAGAAGTCCCCTATATTTCAGCTATTCTTGCACTGGGAATAAGCCCAGCTATTTTGAAAAGAGTAGACAATCTTGTTTCCACAGTGGTACATGGGCACACACACACATTTTTTCAAACTGGCCAAATGTGTGTGTGTGTGTGTGTGTGTGTGTGTGTGTGTGTGTGTGTGTTTGAAAGAGTGTGTGTTTGTGTGTGTGTGTGGCAATGAAGCATGCCCTACACCTGTTAATGCTAGTTGTCCACAGACTCAAAAGGCCCCTCTGTCCCTGTTCCACCATCTGGCCACGTGTATTTTTTCACATGCCTTCTTCTGCCTATCGGCGCTACATGTTTGAACAGCTGTGTGTGATAATGGGCTATTTTAAGGGCTCTCTGTGTGTGTGCTGAGGAGAATAATAACATTTTAATGGGAAATTATCAAAGCCAATAGCCCCTGAATTGCTTCTTACACACTTTTTTTTAGCATGATACAATATCCACTCTCAGAAGCACTTTGAAAGATGCATTTAAATCATTTTAAGCGCATTAACGTCTTGCTAGCTGGAATGCAAACATAGAGGTGAAATGCTGTGTAAGAGGTGATCTCACATGGGCTTGCCTAAGTACATGTCAGAAGAGTGTTTGTTGGAATTCAGTATTGCTAGCCTAGCCTAATTGATTTGGTAGATAGCTTAGCTCCTCTTCACCCATAGACCAAGTCACGTTCCTTTTGGGTCATGTCAGACGAACGTCTTGGAAACATAGATTTGACGACTTCTGTATTTTTAAAATTGGATGTATGAATAATTCCTATGCAAATATGTGACCTTCACTTGCCCTGTCTGCATTTCTGATGGGGATGTGGTTTTACAGTAATGAAATCTGAGTGCAGTGCTTAACTGGTTTCTGAACTTTCCCACGCTTTGTTGCACAGTGAATTTGTAAATCTTCAACCTGCCACTTGCGTTGTCTTTTTAAATAGGGAAAATGCACAAACAGTGTTGTTCGTCTCCTCCTTGTTTACACTAAGTGGGAAACATATTGCATAAGCATCAGTACTGTATTCTTTCATGTTATTGTTAATAGCTCCCTGTTATATAGTCTTAGCCTACCCTTAAAATGTCTGGCTTTCATCTTTAAGCGTTTGTTCTCTCATTTCATCTGTTGTGTTAGTGGGGAAAACCATGATGAGCTGAACAGATGACCTTTCTTTCGTGTTCTTTGGCTTGGAAATCTAACTCTCATCTCACCACCCTTTTTCCTCCTCTAGGATCTCAACAACATCTACTGCCACCTTTACCACATGGATGTGCTGTCACACCTCAGAGAACACCAGCTAAGGTCAGCACAACCCTCACACACATACTTCTGTGTACACACACACTCTCGTACACTCACGCACATCACACACACACACACACACACACACACACACACACACACACACACACACACACACACACACACACACACACTCCCTCACACACACTCCCTCACACACATCACGCACGCACACACACACACACACTCACACACACACACACACGGACACATCATATACACATCACATACACACACACACACACACACAAAATAAAAGCATAAAAGCTGTGCTCTGATTGAAACGACAAACCCATCACGCCTGTTCCCTCCTGTCCCGTAGTGAACCCATCCTGCTTTATCTCCTTCCTCCACAGGTCCATGTGTACCTCGGCCAGATATGAGCGCTATGATGCCAACCACATCCTGTTCTAGTGAGTAAATACGTCTTCCTGACATAAACAGCTGCCCTGTTTGTGACCAATCCTTTATAGCCCAAGTCACAGTCCTATATCAAAGACGTCTCTAATCTTATTTTTAACAACACGTTGGTCCTTCAGCCTGTGACAGATATACGGTATTGAATTACATCACTGAGGGCTGTCTGGTTTTATTACTCGTATAATGGAGATATTAGATGTACCAGCCCATCCTCCATTTTGTTGTTGTGTTGATCTCTTATAGTGTAGTCGCATCTTGGGCTTTGCTATCAGATGAATGTCTTTGCGGTCCATTCAAAGCATCACAAGGTTTCCCTTTTGTTCTGTGTTTAGATTTTGTGAACCTAAACTGTGAATAAACTCTTGAGTTGAGTCAAGTCGAAATACACCATATCACTCTAGCACTGAGTGCATTTCTTTCATTATTCATTGCATGCCAGGTGACCTGAAAGTCCCCACATGACCCCCTACATTCTCAGTTCTCTTTATAAACTTTTAACACTATTAAGGACATCAGGGCAGTATTACCTGCTTATATTTCCTGCTTATTATAAAGAGTGTGAATATGTCTTCATAAATAGCAATGATACAAAGATAATGATAATTTATGATTTTGGGATTTCATGTTTGTTTGTTTTTTGCTTTGTAAAAAACTTTAGTTTCCTCTTATACTGGATGGTGGTAGTTCTTCCACTCTCTGTGGATATTATAATGTGCAGTGTATTAAGTTGATGTTTCTTCTCCTGAAAAAGGTGAAGGTCTGCAATGATAAGAGATAAAATGTGTTTTATCGCCGAGAATGAAATATTAACATTGGAAATCACTTCGGATGAGAACATTTCTCCATATAATCTACGTGTACATCTTTAATTTAACAATATTAAACTTTATGGCCTGATAATACTCTACATATATGTTTTTGAATCAGGCTAGGACAGACTTAGAGATTTCAAAGCACCAATCCTTGGACAATACTATGTGATGCAACACTGCTGCTGACAGTATTTTAGAATGTTGGCAAAACCCCCATTCAGGTTTTCAAGAAACTACTGATGACGTGTATTGCATTTCTCAACCACTCCAATGGCATCTTTGCCCTCTGTGTGAAATACTGTCGGACCGTGTCCAACTGTAACATTAAGAGACAGTGACCATTCAGTTTAAAGAAACGGGAACTAGTGTTTGTGGGCTTTTCAGATCTCATTACCAACCCTTTGTGTACAGTGGATGATGATTTTGTTACTCACCGTCCTGGGTGTCGACACTCATGTTTGTGTTTGTTTGTTTCCTTCCCGCAGTCCGGATAACATCTCGACATGCTGGTACATCTTACTCTCCGGCTCTGTCTTTGTGAAGGAGCACATGTACTTGGCCCGCTGCTGGTACGTCCCCTCCTCCTCCTCCTCCTCCTCCTCCTCCTCCTCCTCAGCCTACACAAAAGCCTTTTGGGCAGCACTGATAAGCATTAGTACTATGGGTTGGGTTAGCGAAAGTAGCTTCCAAATAAGACGAGATAAGAAAATGCGGGCACCTGCTACCCAATTTTTTACTTCTGCTTATCAGTTCCTAATGCAATGTGCAAGGACATGCATGGGTATCGGCCCAGGATGTTCTCTAGGTAGATAAGTCAAGCATCAACATGTTTATGCACTGTATTGAATGGACTTGGTTGGGATTGGACTCCCATTGCTGGGACATAGCCCAGACCACACATTGGTCATTCTTTTCCCATATCCAGTGACGTTACCAGCTGAAAATGTATGATCAACTTGTGCACCGATCACTTGCCAAAACCTTTCAGTACAGTTCAGCATGTTTTCATGATATGACTTCTTTTTACAGTGACGGTTTTAAAATGCAGCTGTTTACTTATTTACTTTGATGGAATGTACAGTATATAAACATATGGTTAAACGCTAAACCCATCTCTGGTTTTGCTGAATGCACTGTGCTGCCTTTCATCATTTTCTGTAGCCTAATTGGTTCCTCGGGTTCTTTTTGGATCGGATTGGACTTTGGGCTGCAAGCTCAACTCCAGATGGATCTGCAGAACAAATTCAAATTCACTGGAAGAATCGAGGGAAAAAAAGAGAGAAAAAGTTTGAGGCCAAGGCACCCCTTGGTCAAAATGTTTTCATGTCGTTTCGAATAAAGAGAGAAAAGGTTTCTGGGACTAAGGCACTCCATAATCAAAATGTCTTCATGTCATTTTGGATAAAGACATTTTTAACGAAGGAGTGCATTGGCCTGAGAAACTTTTTCTCTCTGTATTTCTCTCTCTTCTTAAAGAGCTTTCAAACATCATTTTTGGACACAAAGAGCTCTCAAACATCATTTTGGACGCCATTTTACCACTTGGAGATCTAGGAAATTATTCTGTTGGGTCTATGGAGCTTGTGATATGGGATATGGGATCACAGAGGGAGACTGTGAAAGATCTTCTTGGTTGAAGGAATAAAATTACATCGTATTGATCCACTTTCACCAAGCCGTGGCAGAAAGGAGGTTTCTTCAGTGGACCTTCATGACTGTTGTGCTCTGTCGGTTTGCTGGTGCGTTTGTTGCTCATAGGGAGCAGATTGGTTGAGGAGTCTTGAGCGCCTACAGCCAGACTGTAAGCCAGTCATAATGCTTTTCATCTGCACTGCTGCATCTGCCAGATGCTCAGCATCACTGTTAACCCCCCCCACCCCCACACACACACACACTCATAAAAAAGGGCCATTCCCATCAGCGTTCCTACTTCAAAATCATCAGCTTGTTTTATGTTAGACTATATCTATTATAAAGGTTCGTTTCAGATTAATTTCCCCTTCACGCCCCTCATTAAAGCACATTTGAAAGATTGTCTTGGTCAATAAAAAAAAACACACCAAAGAGACGTTTAGATCGTATGTCGTGTTAGTCAGTCTAAAAGGGGATCCAGCTGTTTTTGGAGGGGAAACTGAAAAAGGCAAGTGAGAAACAGAAAGCAGCAAAACAGGAAACGTGAAAACTTGGAGAGGAAGCGCTGTGAGTCCAGCGGTGTGATAAACATTCCCGCCTGAGATGGAGCCGGCGCGTGTGTGTGAGGTCACCGCACAGGGCCCTCAATGAAGCAGGGCAGAAGGAGAAGTTGGGCAAGCACCAGGGCCCTAGAGGTGTGTGTGTGTGTGTGTGTGTGTGTGTGTGTGTGTGTGTGTGTGTGTGTGTGTGTGTGTGTGTGTGTGTGTGTGTGTGTGTGTGTGTGAGTAACTGTGAGTGACTGCAAGTGTGAGCGGGAGAGAGAGAGAGAGAGAGAGAGAGAGAGAGAGAAAGAAAGAAAGAGGGAGACAGAGACAGACTGTATGTGTTTATGTTGACTGTGACTGTACTGAGTGGCACGGGATTTGTGGTTTTTCTTATAAATGTTGGAGTAATGCGGGTCCTTCATGTGTGTCACAGTGAGTGAGTGAGTGAATACCTCTGTGTTCTTGTGTGTGTTTCTCTCCCTCTATGACTGTTGATGAGCAGCAGAAGGTTACTAGTTTATAGTGTGTGTGTGTGTGTGTGTGAAAGAGAGAGGGAGAGAGAGAGAGACTGTGAATGTGTAGGGGGATGGGGTTGGTGAGTGAGTGTGTGTGTGTGTGCGTGTGTGTGGTGTGGAATGCGGAACTCCTGGCAGAACTCTGACTGAGCCATGTGTTCCTGAGGCGGCTGCAGGCTCATGGACACATCCCGGCAGGAAATGAGCCTGCTCTGCTCTGCCACTGACGACTCCGGACACACACACACACACACACACAGAGTCACTCACACATAGAGTCACTCCATACAGAACGACCACTGGCTCAACATGGACACATTTCTTCTCAGATCTTCAGCCCAACTCCACCACAGGGATTTTGGAGCTCTCTTCTTCTCCTCTGGAACTTGGATTTAGCTTTTCCATCACTGAGGGTTGTTGGATAACTTTTTGAACTGAGGGGAAGAACAAGTTGTGTACCAACATTTTGTGTCAACAAATGACAGAAGACAGAAGTTTTCAGAAGACCAGACTTCAGATTGTGTTGGGGATTTCTTGAAAAACTTGAATACAATATGGATTCTGTCCTAGAGTGATGGATACAACATTTGAAAGATTAACTACTGCTTTTGGATAATATTGGATTGCCATGCTGGCCAAATCACATCTGTGTTTCTGGATGGTTTGGAATTCCCCTATGTGTTAGCCTGTTGGGAAATAAAGGGTCTGCCCTTTTCTTCAAGTGAAAGAGAGCGAAAAAAAACAACAAGTTTAAGCATGGGCCCTGTATGAGTCCCATGTTTTCATTTTCATTTTAAAGGATCTCTCTGTAATCTCAGACGGAATAGAGACCTCAGCCTCATCGAGTCCACCATCGAGTAAGTGATCCGTGTCTCTTATGTGGCCTGTGTCTGCCTTGTGGTCCCACTGTTTTGATTCTTGTGAAACCACAGATGTATGGTGCGCGCTCGGTAGATTTTTTTGTTTAACTATTTCTTCTCTAAGCCGCATGCAACTGTGGCGGTGCACTGTCATGTCAATGGTATCAAGAGCATGGGAAGTTTGTCTGTGCTATTGCTACTAAAAGAGAATGAGCAATTGTTTCTGGATCAAATTTTCATGACAAAAGTATAAAAAAATGTCAATGCCGTATGTTACTGTGTTGACTTCTTTACTTGTTGCGAGACAAATTTGACTTTTTGACTTTTTGATTTGTTGTGACACACATTTGACTTTTTGTGTCGTTGTTGTGACACAATTTGCCTGTTAGGTGAACATAAAAAGGTTCAGAGCTCAAACAATGTGTGTTGTGGAAAGAGAGAGAGAGAGAGAGAGAGAGAGAGAGAGAGAGAGAAAAGGCCCTTTTGACTACACCTGAATCATTCATGTCATTGTTTGGTTGTTTCTCGCTTACGGTGCTGCTTCTGTGCTGTTTGACCGGCCCACTACTAATCTATTGTTCCATCAGCGATGGCAGAGGCACTATCTGTGGCGTGTGGAGGATATGCTTGCTCAACAAAGCCACTGCATGTTATGACAACTAGTAGCCTTGCTCATTCGCTGCTGCTGTCGCGGAGATGCAGATCTATTTTTCTATTCCTGTTTTTATTCTCTCTCTCTCTCTCTCTCTCTCTCTCTCTCTCTCTCTCTCTCTCTCTCTCTCTCTCTCTCTCTCTCTCTCTCTCTCTCTCTCTCTCTCTCTCTCTCTCTCTCTCTCGCTTACACGCTTACTCTCAACTCTTCTGCTCCTCTTTTTTTTTACCCTTCAAAAAAGTAATATCTCTGGTGTCAGCAGTGTGCAGTATCATGACAGGATAGCCTTCTTTCCACCATCTATCCCGTGACCTGAATAAATCAAATTTGCTGTCTTAGAGAGAGCGGGAGAAAGAGAGAGGGAGGGAGAGAGATACACAGAGACAGGCAGAGAGAAAGAGAGGGAGAGAGAGGGATAGAAAGAGAGATGGATAGAGTGCAAGAGAGAGAGAGGTAGAGATGAACGGTGAGTGAGAGAAAGCAGTAGAGAGAGGGAGAGGTGGACAAAACGCAATAGAGAGAGATGAATGGTGAAAGAGAGAGAGCATAGAAAGCAGTAGAGACAGAGAGAGAGAGGGAGGGAGAGAAAGGGAGAGGGATGGATGGAGAAAGAGGGAGGGAGAGAAAGGGAGAGGGATGGATGGAGAAAGAGAGAGAGAGAGAGAGAGAGAGAGAGGGAGAGGGATGGATGGAGAAATATGGAGAGAGAGAGAGACTGAGCCTGTCTTGTTAGAGGCAGTGCAGACATCACTGGGCGGTCCATCCACAGTTTCTGTGCTTTCACTCACTCTCTGCAGCTCAGACGCACCTATCAGGTATTCTCTGCTGAACCTGCACCACCAGTGCAGACAGGTGCCTTTGCTGCAGTCTACAGGGTTCCAAATCGGGCTATTCTCTTGTCCAGCAGAAAGATAGCGCTGCCTGTAAAACTCTTCAGATGTTCTAGATGCTTGTCCATTACCTCAGTCGGTTTCAATAGGAAGATTTTAAAAATGGAAAAAGTTCATTTCAGAATGTTACCTTAACATTAAAAATGCAAGTCTGTGCTTCAGACCCTCTTTGTCCATTAGAAAAAATCAGAATCACTTTAAGAACAGTTACATAGATAAGGAATTAGACTCTGGTAGGTGTTAACTCTATACACTTCATATTAGACATGTAGTAGTATGCATGTAGTAGGCAAATAATAACAAGACTTATAAATAATAATAATAGACATATGCTGTACAATAATGTACAAATAATACTATAAACAAATAAGACATATATTAGGCATAAATTACAGGCCAAGTGGGTCTGTAAGGTATGTAAAGTAATAGTACAGTGTTGTGCAGTTGAGTAATTATAGTGTAGTGCGGTAGTGTAGTGTGCAGGATGCATATAGGAATGATAAGTATGCAGAAGGAATTCAGGCTGCAATGGATGTTTACATTACACTCTGTATATGTCTAGATACAGAGTAGGCAAAGATTGGAGGAAGGGCTGAGGGTGAGATACTGAGCAGAGCTACTGAGCTTTTACTCCGTTCACAGATGCAGCAGCAGCAGCCGTCTCTCTGGCTGACATGACGGCTCTACACACTCTAGAGAGGGTGACCTGCATCTCACCTACACTCTACCCTTTAGTGAGAGAGAGAGAGAGAGGAGATTAAGAAAGGAAAGAGCGATTCAGACAAAGGAAAGGAGATGAGTCCATTCAGCTCACAGACAGTGAAGCCAGAATGGCTAGCGGCCAGTCGTAGCCACACTCTCATTTATATTCCGAGGCGGGTAAATGATATTCCGCTGCATGACAATGCCCTGCTATCTGCCTGAGATGGACACGGCGCTGCATTTTTTTCGGCTTGCTCTCTTTCCCCCCCTCCCTCAGTCTTCTGTCTTTCCATTGTTTATAGTTTATTTGATATACACAGATACAGTCAGTATAAGCAAGTTTCTTGGCCTCTCCCCCCCTCTCCCTTGTCTTTTGTTGCACGCCAGTGATCTTTGCTGTCTTTAGATAACTGCTGGACTCATGGCTAAGTGCTACTCTCATGGGCGTCATCGTTAGTAATGGGCAGTCTCCACGTTCCCCTTCATTTCGACTTGAAAAAGAAAACTACTTAGAAATGTGGCCCTTGCACATTTCATGATTAAAGTCGTGATTAAAGAGGCGCAGAGAGATGAAAGAGGGAGATTTTTGGGGTTCTCTCTCTCTCTCTCTCTCTCTCTCTCTCTCTCTCTCTCTCTCTCTCTCGCTCGCTCTCTCATGCTTACTTTCTCGCTCCACCAGTCGTGATTTGGATCACAGGCTTTCCCAGGCTCCTCGTCACACTCTCTCACACTCTCACACTCTCACACACACACACACACACACACACACACACACACACACACACACACACACACACAAACATTCATAATTAGGCTCTCTCAACGAGCCACTGCACTACAAAACCAAGTGCTTGTGTTTTCCAGTATTAATTGGAGCATGGGTAAATTTGGCACAGCACCACCCCACTCATAGTCACCCCGATGCAGTGGTGTAGCGATCTTTGAAGATGTGCTTGATTTCAACTAGACGCAGGAACAAGATGTTAAACATGTTTTTGCTATTGGTTGGGTGCTTCTCGCAGTTGTCAATCAACAACCAGGCTTAATTAACATTACACAACATAACATACCATGATGCTGTAGCAACATAGCATTGCAGTAAATAAAAAGATCCTTGAGTTTACTATTTCAAATGTCAGTGTCCTCTTCATGGGTTAGAAATAATCCCAGAGTATTGAATAGGGAGCTTTACCGTGACACACACACACACACACACACACACACACACACACACACACACACACACACACACACACACACACACACACTTTACCGTGTCCCTATAAGTGACACAGAATCCCTCAGATGGATTTTCCTGCAGTAAAGCCAAGAACGGGTTGGAGACCTGTGTCGGATCAATGAAAACGCATGCATGTGGGCAAAGCTAAACATGACCTTACCGACCGGCCACGGGAGAAAAGCTTCCCGACCTGAAGCCAAACAAGTTTTGACCATCCGATAGATCAACAGACCTCGAGGTTCAGCCTCACGTTTTACCTCATGTGTCACACCATAAGATGACTGCAACATCTAAGAGTTGTGACTGATTATGTAACGAAGGATTCATTATTACTCCTTATGTGAGTAGGAGTGAACTAAGGAAGTGTTGTGTGTTTCTGTGTGGACCCTAGCGAGTGTGTGTGTGTGTGTGTGTGTGTGTGTGTGTGTGTGTGTGTGTGTGTGTGTGTGTGTGCGTGTTGTGTGTGGTGAGGGGAGGATTGGGGCGTTTTGTTCTTTGACTGACCCTCTTGTTTTTTCCTGTGCAGCTTCGGGAAACAGCTGGGTGGACGCCGGGGCTGTGAATGCATCACCTTAGAACCCTCCGAAATGATTGTGGTGAGTATTTCAACTGACAACTTCAATTAATTTACCAAAGCGAATCAAAACTCTTCATCATTACCTTTTATTGCAAACATTTCTAAATGTTTTTCAATTGTTTGTTTGTCGTCGTGGAGAAATGAAAAGGAGAAGCCCTTGGGAAAGGATCACTTCCTGACATTGGTTTCGCTCATTGTTGAAAGCGTCCAATTGTTAATACAAACAGAATGCAAACCCAAAATTATTCCCAGTGTCGTTGTTATTGCATAGTGAAAGAGTGTCCTTTGCTATTAGATTGCACAAGCAAGTATCCCAAAGGTGGGGCAGCGTCACCCATGTAAACCCCAGGGGTGCGCATGGGAAGACGCCGAGCAGCTGCAGAGCGGGTCTGCTGGAAATGGCTGCCTCTATTAGATTTGGCAGGGATGACGTCTGGTGGCGAAGGAAGGGGAGAGAGGAGAGGAGAGGAGGAGAGGAGAGAGAGGGAGAGAAAGGAGGGAGGGGGAAGTCAAGGCTGTGTGTTTGCGATGGACCCGACTGATTAGCCCCTCCAACGCAGGGCCTGAATAAATGGCCTTATGTAAGCCTTACGTTGATGGCAGCGGTCAGCTCTCTCTTCCCTCCCTTTCTCTCTCTCTTCCCTCCCTCCCTCCCTCCCTCTCTCTCCCTCCCGCTCACCCGCTCGGGCCACATCCGCTGTTAGGCAACCTTGACAGCTGCTGATCAAATGCTGATGCTGTCCACTTATCACAACACAGTCACAGGGTCCCATGGAGCCGCCTGCTGCCTGGCCCATGTGAAATCCTCCTATGTGTCCTAAGGGAAGCACATGAATATGATAAGAGCCTTGAATCTGAAGGAGCCATGTGGTTTACTGAATTCCAGTATGCCTGATTGTCCAGGACATTGGTGACCTTGCATGATGTACTTGAGATTTATTCTGCTGACCTTGAAAACACTCTCTTTAATGGTGTGTCTTATTATTAGCTTTCATATTTCCTACAAATGGGGTATAGACACACACACACACACACACACACACACACACACACACACACACACACACGCACACACACACACACACACACACACACACACACACACACACACACACACACACACACACACACACACACACATATGCACACAGACTTAAACACAGACATCCAGACTAGTACCTAATTTACCTTGCTATTATATTAATTTATTGTAATTGCCTAAATTGGCATGTGAGGGCTATAATGGAAGTCTATGAAGTTGACTGATGCAGTCTCTCTCTCGTTGCTGCTATAGCTCTGGAGTAATGATACACCCGCTCCCCTCGCTAATTGAAGAGATAGGGAATTACGGGAGGTAATTGGACATATCATTAGTGTCCAGAGGACTGGGGACATGTGAGGCATTTCCTGTGTGGGGGAGTGGGGGTGGGGAGGGAGGGGGGGTATTGTCATGTTACTCAACACAGTCCTCCCCCCTCCAACCTCCAAATGTGTTGGGATCTGAGATCTTTAAGACCACACACGCTTTATCCCACACACACACATATATACACACTCACACACATAGACACACTGACACAGCTGAAATACTTAAGACTGCACCTGTCCATTCGGCTGGCATACTGTAGCTAACAACCAGACCCTGTCAAAACACCAGGCTTGTCACCAGTAAATGCGTCAGCAAACCACTTACCAAGAGAATTCCCATTGCATGCAGCAAGCTCAGTTGACTTCCTTATGGTCAGAGGCAGACAATGCCCCCCACACCACCACCCCCACACACTGCTTCATGTTCGAAAATCAAGGTCCTTTCCACTTGCTGTAGACTTCATCATCCCTGTTCTCTCTCTCTCTTTCTCTCTCTCTCTCTCTGTGTCTCTATTTCTCTCTCCCTCTCTCTCTCTCTCTCTCTCTCTCTCTCTCTCTCTCTCTCTCCCTCTCTCTCTCAAACACTGAGGTCACTTCCATTCCCTCATGGTCTCATGGTTGAGGAGCCTGAGCAGGAGCGGGTCTCGGCGGAGGTTTTTTTTTTTTGCGGAGGTCCCCCCGCTCGCCCAACCTCTCTGTCAGCTGATGGATAGAGGGAGCGATTGGCCGTAGCCGGCCGTCTGTCTCTCATCTCCCTCCGCTGCCACTTCGGGCGGCTGCGTCTCATAACCGGGCTGATGGATGGCCGCTCAGCCAAAACCTGACAGCGCCTCAAAATGGTCCCCAGACTTTTACCTCTGTTTTTTTTTTCCTTTCTTTTTTTTTCCGCACTCACTCCTTTCAATCTGTTCTCTGACTTCACCGAAGAAGGGGAGGTGTGTGTGTGTGTGTGTGTGTGTGTGTGTGTGAGTGAGGTGTGTGTGCGTGCGTGTGTGCGTGCGCACATGTGTGTGCATGCATGCTATCTTTAAACTAATAAACTTACACACTATAACACTAGCTTTACCACACATTCACAAGCCATTTATGAGAGCACTATATCTGTAAAACTTACACTATTACACTAACTTTACACTTCTTCACTAGCAAGCTATGACTGGAGAGGGAAAGGTTAGGAGCCACTGGGGGGAGGGAAGCTATTTACATTTCCGAGACAAACTTGTCTCATGACTACACTAATGCTCAGAAGAAAAAAACAGATGTATCAGTGTGTGTGTGTTTTTTTCACTGTGTGTCTTGTGCGTCATTTCAGTCTTTGTGGTGGAAAGAGAAGCAGTGCACTGGCAGGGGTTTCACCCAGTGATTGGGAGTGGTGGTGGTGGTGGTGGGGGGGGGGGGGTTGGTTTGGGAGCAGGCAGAAGGCGGGAACTGGTACTGGAACGCCTGCAGCTGTTTCTCTCTCTCTCTCTCTGTCTTGCTGTTTCTCCTCTCTCTCTCTCTCTCTGTCCTGCTGTTTCTCTCTCTCTGACTCTCTTGCTTTCTCTCTCTTTCCCTCTGTCTCTCTCTCTTTCTGTCCTGCTGTTTCTCTCTCTCTCTCTCTCTCTCTCTCTCTCTCTCTCTCTCTGCCTTTTTCACTCTGTCTCTCTGTTTCCCTCCCCTGTTATTCGCCTTCCTCTTTTTTTCAGCTGATCATCATGCATTGTTGGACCAGCTTGACCTGGGCGACCCTGTTTGATCACTTTGGTGGTGCTCAGCAGGGCTGGGAACACAACGACACGGATGGTTCTAGAAAACTCTGTGTTTGTGTCTTTCTAGGCGTTGCTAGTGGAGCGAAGGTTCAGTGCTAACTTAAGGCAAAGCTCTTTTTTTTTTCTTTCTTCCTCTTTCTTTCCTTTTTTTTCACTTCACAAAAAAAATCTTTCAAGCCAAGGAACAGTAGTGCTGCCAAGGATTTGTAATTGCATTATGTAATGTCAGGCTGTAAAATACTCCAACAACAACAAAGTAGTAGAATGGATCTCCAGTCTCGCGAGGGAGTAAATTCTATGGCCGGAATCAGTGTGTGTGTGTGTGTGTGTGTGTGTGTGTGTGTGTGTGTGTGTGTGTGTGTGTGTGTGTGTGTGTGTGTGTGTGTGTGTGTGTGTGTGTGTGTGTGTGTGTGTGTGTGTGTGTGTGTGTGTGTGTTCTCTCCTTCACCAAGAGGATATTTGTATATTTACAGTTTCCTACAGGAAGCTGCGGCCTCTCTCTGCAAGGTCTGTGCTTTGACGCCGTCAGACTTGCAAAGCACTTTGAACGTGCTGCCTTACTCATTGGTCTGGCACGTATTGAGACATAGCCACAGAGACACACTCACTCTCATATACATAGACACACACTCTGACACACACACACACACTTACAGAGACGCCCATGCGTATGCGCACACACATGCGTCCCCACATTTTTTTTCCCCACACTCCGTGTGTTTTCGTTTAGCCTGCCATTGTTGTTAGGTTTTTTATTTTTTGTGTGTGTGTGTCCTGAATGCCGTTCCCATGAGTCTGTTGCGTTTGAACCGGCTCTCGGTCATATGGAAGACCTGGATGTTCAACCAGCAGGAGCATGACGCCGCCGCTGACTTCTCTGCCCCGCAGGTGGAGAACGGCAGCGAGGGTGAGGACGCGGCGCTGCAGAGGGACGGCACGCATCGAAACTCACGCCGACGATTCCGACGGGTCAATCCTCGTGGTGAACGCGAGCTCATCACCGATGGACAGGACCCTACAAGACTAGCGACGGTAAGAAGCTCCGCTCACACTTGTACCAGACACCCACAAAAACCAACCTGAGACAGTGACACTATAATACACTTACAGACCTCTCGAAGTCGAAAGTTTCTTACTAACCTCCTTGATATGTTGTTGGTACCGTATGTGATGGAAATAACATGGAGCTAAAGAGCTAATGGTTGTAGCACATGGGGAACAAAAAGGTCCATTCACACACAGCCCCTGGCCACACGTTTAAATCCGTCTTAAAATCTTAAACTCCAGTCTCCAAGTCTCCAATGAGATTTAAAGAGCTGTCTAACTCTCTTTAATGACCAACCACTCCTGTACATTATGTAGTACATGGCGAGATTCACATGTAAGAGTGTATGGTCTTTTCAAGGCTGACGTGGATAAAGTAGTGACACTGCACATGTCAATATTTTAATAAGTTTGCTTAAACATTGTTTTAAGCTGGAGTGTCTTGTGTCTCAGCCTTTATTCAAACTGTTTTCATCGAACGAAAAGTGGGAGTTCATTTAGTTGACTCTTCTACTTGACAGCTGTCGGTACATTTTCGATGATTATACTCAAATGTTTCCCCTGAAGCTTGCGGGGGAGTGTTGGTAGATAGTCTCCATGTTGCGTGGCTTTCAGTTTGAGTTGGTGGTAATCTGTCTGTCCCACGCCCGGGTGCTAGTGGCAGGCGGTTAGCTAGCAGCCCTCCCCTGTGAGAGTGTGAGAGCACACACACACACACACACACTTACCCACACTCACAAGAGGCACAGGAGACAAGTGCCAGCTCATGACACCTTATCTTGATCCTTCGTTTGGATGGTATGATACACACAGAATAATGAGGACTTTTTTCTCTGTTTGTGTGTGTGTGTGTGTGTTTAACTTTTGGGGTGTATATGATCTTGCTTTGGTGTTTGTGTCTTTGCGCTTTGAGGGTGATTTCTGCTAGTGTATAGTGGTATGTATGTGCTGCATCTGTTATTATATATTTTGATTGTTTGATTGAGTGTAAATAAGTGTACAATGGACAACTAATTTGATGCTCTCTATCTTTCTACCATGTGTTTCCTCATCATGGTCTCCTGTGCCGCTGGTCATGGCTGTGCTCTCTCCAGGATTATGCTGATCATCAGGTAAGCAAGCGTGTGTGCTTGTCACTGAGCTTTGTTGACATTATGGTGGGCCTAATTTTGCAGTGCCTTATGAGAGCAGTGATCTCAAGGTCTGTTTTGGGAGTTGTGTTTGTGTTTGAGAGAGGGTTATTCAGACAAAATTGAACTCTATAGCATGTTTGAGGTGTGTGTGTGTTATTGTGTGTGTGAGAGAGAGAGAAAGCAGGCAAGGGTTGATGTAGGAGTGTTCTGAGACGAGGCTGAACTGAATGTTATCGCCTGCATGTTGAAGAGCTGTGTGCAGGGCAGGTGGTAAAGCATGTGTGTGTGTGTGTGTGTGTGTGTGTGTGTGTGTGTGTGTGTGTTTGAGTTTATGAGCTGTCCATAAATACATGGCTGTGCTGATGGGTAACTCGCTAAGGCTACTGATAGACCTGCCAAATGGAAGCAACTGGCAGAGAGCCTTTAGTCAGACTAGAGGCGATGTCAGGTTAAATACCCACAGCTGCTGAAACATTGCCACTTTGGGTTTGCTCAAGTACTCACACTCAGACACGCAGTGGCGAGCAGTTGAAGTGTGATTAAGAGAGTTTGGTAGCGAGCCTCTGTCTTGTTTACAGTAATTGCCAAGAAATCTCTCAATTTTGTGTGTGTGTGTGTGTGTGTGTGTGTGTGTGTGTGTGCGGGGTGGTTGTAGGGTGTCTATGGGTTGTCTATGTCTCATCTGTGATTGAGTTTTGTTCACTAAAATTGAAAGAAGCTGTTTCATTTGCCGCTGTGAGTATTGGAACTATTTTCTCTCTGGCTGTGGACACTTGGAAGAAGTGTCTGGAAGTCCGTCAGCAGGGTGTGGAGTGACCCTGGGGTCATCAGTGACGGTCCTTAATGTGGACACACTATTCACCAGCTCTCTGTTAGTTTCACAGTGCTTCTGTAAATGAAGCCAAATTAGCCACTGGTTGACCCCCACAGCGTACAGAACTTCACTTTTAATGTTTTGTAATGCCATGCTTGGTTTGTGTGTGTGTGTGTGTGTGTGAGAGAGAGAGAGAGAGAGTGACCGTGTCATGAGGGCATTTTGAGGACCAACATGCAGTACTGTAAGGCAATTTCAATAGCATTGCTCACCTTTCCCAGGCTAACATGACAGTATTTGTCAAGTGAGTTTTGAGTAGGATGTTGTGCAGCCTGTGCAGAGTGAGCAACATGACTGGCGGTGCGTCATGGATTTCACTACACATTTCACTAGAAAGCTTTTGTAACCTTTTTAATGTGATGTTGAACTCAACACCAGTTCCCATCAGATTTGCCTTGCCACACAGTCTAACTCTGAAACACTGAAACTTACATGCTCTCTCTCACAGTCTCACAAACACACACACACACACATACTGTACACGTGCACACACACACACACACACACACACACACACACACACACACACACACACACGCCCAAAGGCCAGGAGAGAGACGCACAGATGTAAAGTTTAAGGTAATGGAGCTGTGAGACTCTGCTAGAGCCAGAGATACAGACTGAGAGAAAGAGGCCGGAAGAAACGGTTTGTGGTGCACTGCATCCGGTGAAGTCTGCAAGACGTCTGTGTCTTTGATATTTCCTCTTTTGCTTGCACAGGACCAATATATGCATGAGAGAGAGTGTGTGTGTGTGTGTGTGTGTGTGTGTGTGTGTGTGTGTGTGTGTGTGAGTGAGTGTGTGTGTTCCATTTCTTGTTGTTGAGGAAGTCTGTCTTTCTGAAAGTCATTTCTAAGTATGTTGCTGGTAACGGTGATGAGCATCGTTGAACAGAGTGAGAGAGTGACAGAGTGAGAGAGAGAGAGAGAGGGAGGGAGATAGAGAGGAGAGTCACAAGTTTGTTTATGATGGATGCATATCTGTGTTTGCTATATCTCATGAATTTCCTTTGTAGGCCTATATGTTTTGTGTTTAGATATTCTGCTTTGAAATACGCATGAAATATTTGTAATGTCAGCAAAGGTCACTTGAGGTTAACTGCTAGGGCAAATGTGTCAGCCTTTGAAAAGGTACTTTCCAAATCCAGACTTGGTACAGTAACTAACACAAAACTACTTTCCCTTCAGCATTACATAACCATAGAACATCACCAAAAACACCCACTATGACATCATGGTCTTGATTTGGGAAAAACACAAACTTTGAGAACTGGCCCTCTGACATACAGCATCACTGAGGATGGGGTGACTACAGTCTACGGTGCGAAGCAAGCACATGGGCATGATGCATCCTCTGTTGCAAACTAGATTAGGCAGAGTGAGTGTAGTCTTGCAGTGAGCTAGGTGAAAGGAAGGAAGGAGTGTGAGAGAGAGGGGGGTGGAGAGAGAGAGGGAGAGAGAGGCCCCTAAGGAAGAGGGTGAAGGGGGAGGTGTTTGCGTGGAGTAGGCCTCTGGGGGGTTTACCCGCTCTGCCCCCTGGCTCCAAATGATTTATGAGCGCTGGATAAGCACCCCCCCCCCCTTCCCCCACCCCACCCCCACCCCACTTCTCCTCCTCACCTCCTCTCCAACCCCAATCTAACCCAGCTCAAACTTCCCTGTCTGCTCACTCCATGGACCATTTTACCACCGCTTATACCAGACACGTGGAGCCAATTTCAAACCAAAAACAAAACAAAAGAAATTCTCACAGAATAAATCTGGAAGTCCTTACAGGATGGTGAATGGTTTTTGTCCTGTCTTAAAGCACGGTCTCTCCAATGCTGCCGTTGCTGCTGCTGCTGCCGTTGCTGCTGCTGCTGCTGCTGGATCTACTGAAGCTGGGGCTAATTTTAGGGGATTACATCATAGAAGCAGAGATGACAACCTTGCTGCCCCCTCCTTCTCCCCTCTCCTCTCCTCTCCTCCACTCCACCCCTGCCTGCTCGCTGGCGAGCTCATGTTATGTTTTCATAGCTCCTGGAGCAGGAGAGTTGTGGAGCTTCACTTGCGCTGCAGTAAATTGCTTACAACCCCTCAAATCCCCACCTCTTTCCACATACACACACACACACACACACACACACACACACACACACACACACACACACACACACACACACACACACACACACACACACACACACACACACATCAACAACAATAGGACTCCATAAACAATCAGCGTGTACACTGGAAGCACGTGGGCTGTCTGTTATTCTTGTCCTGTACTTTGTTTTTAAAGCTGCATCTTGGTAGCATGGAGACGTGTGTGTGTGTGTGTGTGTGTGTGTGTGTGTGTGTGTGTGTGTGTGTGTGTGTGTGTGTGTGTGTGTGTGTGGATGTATACAGATGTCTTTCCCTGCCTCTAGGCCACCCAGATGGGGGAATTAGTTTCGGACAATGGGCAAGCAGGACAAACGCTCATATTATAAAGCATGAAGTCATTGGAGAACATGCCAGTCATTCCGCTGTGGTCACAGGCCATTTTTGAACCTCTCTCTCTCTCACTCTATCTCTCTCTCTCTGTGTGTGTGTGTGTGTGTGTGTGTTCTGACTTTAAAGCCCATTTGGCAGAGTTGTGTGTGATAGTGTGAATAGTGTGAGCCACCACTCTTTGCTGTTTTGCTCTTTCATGGCTACTGTGGCACTTTGCTTCAGTAGGGCTCTTTGTTTGGAAGCCACTCATGTTATGTCTCTCCAACACTAGATCTCAGTCAGTCAGACAGTCAGTGTCTTGCTATTGGCTCACACACACACACACACACACACACACACACACACACACACACACACACACACACGTACACACATGTGTGTGCAGCACCAATGTGTATGTGTGGGGGTGTGTGTGTGTGTGTGTGTGTGTGAGTCTTTTGCCTCCAGTAGCCAGTTCAAAACCGCTCCCAGCCTTTGTCTGGTGGAGGGGATCCCCATGAGTACAGGCTCAAAGAGATCCCTCCCTACCCCCCATACAACCCCCTCCACACACTCCCTCACTGACAGTCACTCATTCACACTCTCCCTACACACACACACACACACACACACACACACACACACACACACACACACACACACACACACACACACACACATACCACACACACGCATGCATTCCCTGGCATACTTGCACACATACATGACATACATATACATACAGACACACATTCCCAGTCATGCATGCGTACACACACACACACACACACACACACACACACACACACACACACACACACACACAGAAGCACCCACCCGCACCCACGCCCCCGCCCGCCCCCCCCCCACATACACACACACACACACAC
>JAODXP020000020.1:2084255-2094255 GCA_027497455.2 Sardinella longiceps | reverse complement strand
TTTGTGTGTGTGTGTGTGTGTGTGTGTGTGTGTGTGTGTGTGTGTGCAGGAGAGAGAGGGAAGAAGGGAGCTCCCTTGTCACTGCCCCTTAGACTGCTCCAGTTACCCCCCTCCAAGAGCTCTTTCTTTTTTTCCTTTTTCCTTTTTTTGTGTGATGTTGGTCAGCTGTGTGGCTTTAATGTGTTTGGGGCTTAGCTGTGAATGACTCCAAACTTTATATTTCATTCATAATAAAAGAGACACACAAAACAGAATAGACACGCAAAAAAAGCAATGCGTATTTTTATAGGCTTTGTGCAGAGAAGGACGTCAATGAATATTGGGGGTTTATACCATTGTCTGATCAATAGAGATACCCCCCCCCCCTCCTTTACCCAATCTCTCTTTGTCTCTCTCTCTCTCTCTCTCTCTCTCTCTCTCTCTCTCTCTCTCTCTCTCTCTCTCTCTCTCTCTCTGTCTCCCCCCCCCTTTTCCCACTTTGCCCAGACAGCCAATCGGTCTAATGCTGTTCCCCCATGCTATTCCCTCCCCTCCTTTCCTCCCTCCCTTCTCTCTCCCTCCCTCCCACCCTTTCTCTTTCCCTCTCTCCCTCCCTCCCATCCTCTCACTCTCACTCTCTCGCTTGCGCTCCCTCTCGCTCTCGCTCTCGTTCTGTATACAGGTGATGTCATTCTTTTTCTGCTCTCCTCCTCGCTCGCTCCCTCCCTCGGCTTATTATACGTTTCGTCTTTGCGGCGCAGCGTCCAATCGATGGGAGCTTCTCCTGGGGGAGCAGGGGAGGGCTAGTCGGGGGATGAGCACTCAGTCCAGGCGCTCTGGCCCCAACATATGACAGAGACACAGAGAGAGGGATAGAGAAAGGGTGAGAGAAAGAGAGGAGAAAGAAAGAAAGAGAGAGAGGAGTAGAGGAGAAGGAGAAGCTGCATCAGTTTTAATGCAGGGCAAATAGTGAGGCAACCTGACACTTGTCTGAAGCTGGAGTGATTTTTTTTTTATTTTTTTATTTGCCGGTACCAAGTCGACCCACCTTCCTCTGCACACACACACACACACTCACACACACATACACGTACTGTGCCCGGTCTTTGAGCGGAGGATGCGTGCCACACAGGTGTGTTCTCCGGTGCCGGTGGCGAAGACTTCTCTCCTAGACACTTCCTCTTCCTTCTTCATCCTCTCAGTGCTGCGGCCGGAAGATGCGCACCGTTCCACCGCTTTGCCGCTTAGCCGCTGAACTTGAGCAAGTTTGCAGACACTCCACAGCTGTTAGGAAACCTGCGTCGTCTTGGTCGGAGAGCCCTCCGTGGTGATGCCTGAGTGGCAGTGAATGGAAGTACCGGAAGAAGGAGACAGTGCCCGGTGTGGTCCGACTGTTCACTAAAGCTGCCCTTAATTCTTTTCTTCCCTGAGACCTTTTTTTTCTGTCTCTTTTTTGGAGTTTTGCTGAGAGCACCTGGTGCTGATTTCTCCCCAAGAGGCACTTTTCCCCCCTTTGGAACCCCTTTAAAAAAGGAGGAAAAAATTACATCTGCTCTTTTTTTTTGCTTATTTGCTTATTTTTTTTCTTTCGTGCTGAGAAAGGGAAACTTTCCTCATCCCCTCGTTGGAGAGATGGCTTTCCTCGTCCGTTGCTATGCCAACTGCCTGCAGCCGTGGTCATCCAAAGTAAGCGATGCCGTAATCCCTCTGTGTGCCTCTATGGGTGGGATGCTGTGTGCCGACTGTGTGTGTGTGTGTGTGTGTGTGTGTGTGTGTGTGTGTGTGTGTGTATGCGTGTGGATTTGGGTGGGAGCATTGCAGCTCCTCGCTCACAGCTTCTCCAGACTAAAAAAAAAAACCTAAATTAAAAGCCCTTTGTGTGTGTGTCTGCAGCTACATGCTGACATAGCATGTTTTATGTCTTCCAAATTTGCTCTAAATACTGTGGCTTTGGATGTCTACCAAATATTAATCTGCTGATCTATTTACAGTTCCAGTGGTTTGCTGCCCTGCCACAGCCACAGGTTAGAGTTAGCAAAGTCCATGTCCTATTTTCTCAAGCTGTTTGTGGAACAGGTCGCCTGATTTTGAATTTGATCAGTAGCCTAGCAGCCAGAAAACGGTCTGTGTGTCGTTTTGAAGTAGACATGAGAAGAGAGGTGGTTTTAACATGGTGTCTTTTTGCTCTGCAGATTGCATGGGGTCTCAGCTAGGGCATGATTAGAATAGGAATGAATGCAGCAAGGCCTGACTGCTGTCTCAGGTATTAGGCTGGATGTTTTGATGTTTTGAGATCTGTGAAGTTTCCCCCGGAAGTTTCTTCCAGGCTTTCATCACTTTATGACATCAGATTATGACATAGTACAGATTGTCTCCTTTGGGGCTGAGATTCTGGTGCACAGCCATGTCTTTTCATACTGCCAGGTGCTGGTGGGTTGCAGAAACCCTAAAAAAAAATCAAAGCAGCCATTTTAGCCATGAAATAAAAAGTATTCCAGTATCTAGTGGGGACATTTTTGACTTTTGTCTATCTGGCTTTTTCTTGTTGGTGTGTGTGCCTTTCCCTGTTAATGTGTGTGTGCCTGTCTGACGGTGTTGCATCACTGCAGAGCTACAGGTTCTCTGCAAAGTGTTCTGTGTGAGGTGTTCACTCCCCCCAGCCCCCCCATCCCCCCACTCCCCTCCCCATCCCCCCACCCCCATGCACCTACACCACGTGTCCATCTTGCAGCTCTGTGTGTCTGGGAATCAACCTGTCTCAGGGCTGGAGATCTGTGTTAATGACAGCCATTTAAGCCAGCTAATGAGGCCTCAGGTGACTGGCCAGGAGCCCCTGAGATGTCTAGCCAATTTACATTCCTCCAGTCGTCTGTCTGTCTGTCTATCTGTTTTCTGATGCAGTACTGGGCTATGGAACAGCCCAAACATGAGCTGGAGTCTCTTATACTGATGGTGTTGAATGCTTGAAGAGGTACCAGTGACCCTAGGTTAAAGGCTTGACTGTTTGACTATTCATGCCTTTACACCTTGGCATTCAGCAGCCACAGACGACCTATAGAAGGAATATAAATTTTTCCGTTTGTCATTAGAGTTTCAACACATCAGGGTTTAACAAAAGATGTCTTGTCAATTGTCAAAGAACATAAATTCAATGCTGTTCAATATGCAGGCAGGTTAGAATTCATACATTTTGTACTACTTGACATTGTGAATGTGTAGCATTCATCCCTCCTTTGAAAACCTTTCTGAAAGACATGACTCTTGTGGCCCACACACTTAATATATTCAGCAATTTAGAAATGATCTCATTCCAATGTTTTCTTTACCGTGTCGTTGATGGCAGTGTACTTTCGCCTCTTCCACTATTTTATTTCGAAGTCTTCTCTACAAACAGTTGAAAGTCATGCCAATAAAGGTCAAGGTTGGTGTTTTTTGCCATCAGCACCAAACACCAAGGTTGGTGTTTTTCACTATCAGCACCAACCAGTCTGATGCTTTGCATTTTTCGAGATGTTGTTTTTCCGATCGCATCAACATCCGAGTGAATGGTTGGCTTGTGGTTGGCCTATGGAGTGTGTTTCGTCTCTAGCCCACAGCCACCCAGACGGTCCCTGGGAAGGCATGGAGACAGCAGGGCTGTTGTGGGGCCCATGGCTGATAAGAGGGCACAAGGAGGTTAATGAATTCCATTAACTCACTCTCCAAACTGAAATAGCATTAAGGTCACAAAGATGTGCTGTTGGATTTTTTTCCCCCCTTAAGCCGTGGATGCACAGGGAAAAAAAAAAAAGATAGTTAGATGTTCCCTTGTGTTTGTCGTTTGACGTTTTGATGCGACTCTGGAAGAGCTGTGATGTACTTACCTGGTCAGTTTTACCTTGGTACGTTGTGTTTGTACACAACGTGATTGCACTTTAATGGAATTGAGAACCGTTTTAGGTCTCTACTAGAAAGCAGTGTATGTATACACACACACACACACACACACACACACACACACACACATCCATTTTCACAGGAGGTCCGTTCCGTCTTGGCAGCTGTTTCATCTTGGCCATGTCCATGGCTTTGGACTGATCATACATAATTCAGTGGGTCAGTAATGGTCCTTTAGAGAGAGAGAGAGAGAGAGAGAGAGAGAGAGAGAGAAAGAGGGAAGGAGAGCTGAGCGCTGTTGTCTTTGTGCAGCGCTGCACTTTCCTCTCCTCCGTCTCCCCTCGTCTCCTGGAGGCTGCCAGTCTCATAAGGCCTAAGCTGACATGGCAGGGAGCATCTTCACACGGTTATTATCTGCCTCTTGTTGTCCCATTACAAGCCACCAGTGCGAGTGTGTGTGTGTGTGTGTGTGTGTGTGTGTGTGTGTGTGTGTGTGTGTGTGTGTGTGTGTAGAGCTGTGTGTGTGTGTGTGTGTGTGAGAGAGAGTGTGTGTGTGTGTGTGTGTGTGTGTGTGTGTGTGTGTGTGTGTGTGTGTGTGCAGTAGAGGGGTTATTCATGGAAGCGTGGTGGGGAGACATCCCCTGTCCTCTTTCTTTCTTTTTCTTTCAGCGTTCAGGATCAGTCCCTGCCATGGACACAAGCAGTTTTATCGTGCCACATCAGCAATCAATTGCTGTGCAGGGCTGGGGCATAATCAGGGGTTAGATTAATGGCGCTCTGAATAGTAGTGTGGTGTGTGGCTGTCGTTTCGGTTGCACAAGAGTTGCCGAGAAATGGATCTCAGAGCATTGTGTGTGTGTGTGTGTGTGTGTGTGTGTGTGTGTGTGTGTGTGTGTGTGTGTGCGCTAGCTATGTTGATGGGAGAAAAACAGCAACAAAGGCATCACGTTCTCTGTGGTGAGCTTCGGTACATAACCCTCCTCCTCCATCACACGACCAAAGGTGAGTCGTCTTTGCAGCAGCAGCAACAGCTGAGCTGCAGAAGCAGTGAAGCAATCATGGCCCTGTGTGCTTGCTTGCTGCACATCACTAGGATGTGTGCTCCAAGCGTTTCAGAAACTGATTCATGACAACAATCTCGGCCATTTGTGCTGAGATCTAGAGACTGTTGTTGTAGGTCTCTGACAAGATCGAAAGTCAGCGTGCTCAACAGATCTATGCATGTCAGTGAATGACATCCTGTTTTTGTTTCCCGAGAAATAGAGTTTGTGTGCTGATTGGGATGTTGTCCGAATGGACTATGCCTCTCCTGTCAACGGGGCAAAAAAAACTTCCTGTGGGACACTCAATAATGCACAATCTCTTGGCAATGTTTTCTTGAAGGAACTTGGTTGGAGGCTAGAGCAGCGTCAATTGCTGGCTTTGTGCATTGTGCCTGAAAGACTGAGTGGGATTGTGCAAGGCCCGTGGTCTCTGCTGCGTTTTTGAAAGTCTGATGGTCAATTTATCGGACTCATAGATTTCCCTTCACTCACGCCGTGCAGAAGGCCACTAGCTCCAAGCCACTCAAGGTAAGGTGTCTTTGTTGCCCCAGCGCGCAAACACAAACACACACACACACACTCACACACACACATACATACAGTACACCACTGAGAGAGAAAGGGACAGAGAAAGAGAGAGTGAGAGAGAAAGGCTTTTGTTTTGCGAAGAATGCTAATTTACGATGGGGGTGTTGTGCCGCGGCCTTAATGCACGGCATATTGATTCTTATCGCCTGGACTTCCTGTCCAAGAGGACACTCTAGACCTCCCTGGACGGGCCGGGCTAAAAGCCCCATAGGCTCTGCCTGGGCTTGTGTTGGGGGATGTTAAAAGCAAAAGGCTAAATAATGCAGCGCATTATTGTGCGATTTTCTATCACTTTCTTGTTTGGCGTGACTGAGTGTTGCTGTTTCATCCTCAAAGAGGGATGAGCTAAGAGCTAACCGCGCCGCAATGCTACACAATGAGGTACAATACAGTACATGACCATGAAATAAGCTGGGTTATTCAATCATCATCGTGACTCTTCTCTTCAGGTGCATGAGTGTTTTTTCCCTTTTGGCACTCTAGGTGTTTACATTATTTGTTGAAACTCCAGTTATCTGTAGGGGGGGGGGGCTGCCTCTGAAAACAAATGAGATAAAAGGGCAGCCTTGAGGCCCTCAGAGAGCAGTAAAAGGGCTTTTGAAATCCCATACGGTTCAGATGGACTTTAAAATCCTTGCGGTTTTATGGCCCTGCAGCAGGGAGTTCTCCTTCTCTTTTTTTGTTTTGGTTTGTTTTGCTTTCACCAAATCTCCCTTAATTGGCCTTCGTCAGCCCTGAATGGCTCGGAGGAGAGGGGGTAGGGTGGGGGAGAGGTGGCTGCTTTCTCCTAAGGCTCGGCCACCATAACTGATCTCATTACACCTTTGCTTTTATGTCCCTCAAACATTTTTTTTTGTGGGGACCCCATGCTTCAGATTTTGGAGTTGATATCACCACAGTGTTCACCCTCTTCCTGGCTGTTTCCATGATATTACAACTATTGATTTTTCCACCACTGGGGCATCCGTAGCAGGGCCCGTCTGGATCATTTTCAAGGACATTCATAAATATGAAATGTGTCTGGAGAAAAGGAAGGGAGTGGGGGGGTAGCTGTACCCTTGCAGGCAGATACAGTTGGAATCTATTCTCTCTTCCTCTTTGCCCTGTTCCTGTAGTTAATTCACTACTATTCTCAGACACTGAGCCAGCGAAACTGGGCATGCCTAATGACAGCGTGGAGGTTAATGTGATAAGGATTTGGCTCAAAAATAGAGGGATGGAGAGAGGGAGAGAGAGACAAAGAATGAAAGTAAGGCCAAGTTCTCGGCTTGGAATCAGAGATGTGGGGTTTTGGAATGGTTGGGATTCCCCTTGGATCTTCTGCTGGATGTAACCTGTGTTTCCGATTGAACATGACGAGAGAGGTAGGGGCTCAGGAAGATGTGGTGCACGTGTGAGTGTGGTGGGGCAGAACCCACTTGTGACCCCCCCGGGCCCACCCGCTCTTACCTCCCACCCACCCCCCAGAGGGGCACAGCCGAGACCCTGGACCCTCATCCTGTCGGAGGCCAGGCGGGAGGGCGGAGGAGCCAGCTGGTTTCCTGTTTCTCCGACGGCAGCAGGCTGCACACCCGTGACCCGGCTGACCTCGCGCTGCAGGAGCAGGATGGGCTGGGCTGGGCCGACTGGACAGACTGGACCGATCACTCTTCCTAAACGTGAAAAACGTCACGCTCAGCCTAGACGACACACATACAACTCAAACCCAAACCACGATTCTTTTTTGTTTATGATTTCTTTTTTTAAAAGAATCTTTAGATAAACAAATAAGTGCATTTGTTTCTGATAAATCAGGGACCATTGACTTCCTGGGCCCTCTTGTGTCTTGTGTCATGTCGGTCAAGTAAAATCACTCATCACATGGCTCTGTAAAATACTCTTATCTGATAGGTCGGTCTCAATGTTCAGGGGTCAAAGGCTAACCATTGAGCTAAATAATTGATTGCTGCCGTAGACGGTTAGCATTTGTTACACGTCTGGCTGATGAGTTCAAATAGACCTTAGGGAAGCTATGAGGCTTTCATAAAATTCTAATTACTCATAAAATTAGCATTATTTGTCAAACTGGTTTGGTTGTAAAGAAAACAAATCACACACACACCTACACACACACTTTTTTTTATTTTCTCTGGGTCCCATTAGAATTTTTTTTTTGTTTTTTTTTTTTGGTTGTTTTCTTTCTTTTCTTTTTTTTTATTATTCTCCCCTCCCACTTTCCTTGGTTTATTTTTCTTGGGTCAGGGCTCAGTTGTCCTGGTCAGGGGAGGTGCTGTTGGGCACCAGTGGTAGTACACACAGTCACACACACACAGGGAGAACATAGAACTGAAGGTCATGGGAGGAGAACACAGACCAAGTTCTGAATGTCAGTCTCCTCCGTCTGATCACAGCGCAGTGGTCTCCCCACACCTCTGGTACAACACTGCTCCCACATGTTCCTCATTGGGCCCAATAAATGACCCAATGGATGGGGTCATACATGGAAGCCTAGAAGGGAGTTTGATCTCTTATCTCTCTCTCTTTTTTTTTTTTTTTGCTCTTTTGTCTTTTTCCTCTTCTCCTTAGAGAAGTAAAGTCTGTGTTTGTTTGTTTATTTATTTTGGGGTCTTCTCTTGCACCCTCCACCCCACTACCAGCAGTAGCAGCACGGGTGTGATCTTTGAACACCACAGGTAGAGTCAGTTAGTCACAGCAGCATTGCACAGTACTGCCTATTGCACACAGTACTGCCTAAGCGCATGTTGGCATACTGAACAAGTGAGTGATTGGTCTCTAATAGCCATTAGCCATTTGGGTAACACACACACACACACTTGCACACTCGCGTATTATATGCGCACACATGTGCACACACACACGGAGTGAGCATCTGTTGTGTCTCTAAATCTATTGTGATGCCTTGGTTATTAAAACATGGGGTTAGGGCTATGATTAAGCTTGTATGATGGTGTAAACAATTAATCAACCCGTAATTCCCGTTGCTACAGTATTCTTGGGAATGCAGCACGGCATGTAGTTAACACACGACTGCCCAAAGCCTTTGCACACAGTTCAGTGGCGTGGTAATTAATTCCTAAATCGGTTAATCCATTGGTCTCACCCCTCGGAGTTCTCCCAAGCAGGAATGCCTTTAGGACTGCTGTGTGTGACATTGAAAAGAAACTCGCCCCGGGTTTTGGATTTTTATACAATTTTGTTCAGTTTTTTTTTTTCCTTTATTCTCATTTCAAATTCAGTTATTTTCTTTCTTTCTTTCTTCTTATCTCATCTCTCTTCATTTTTTCTGTCATTCCTTCCTTCTGTCCGGTGCTATCTTCTTCTGTAGTGTGCTTTCACAGGCTGTCACCCCCAATGCTTTCCTCCATTTATTAGAGCTCTGGCTAGCCCTGCTATCTTTGACTCCGTTGAGTTGTCTGTTTTTTTCTCTCTCTAGGGGAGGAGGAGTCAGGGTGGAGTTCCTTGAAAGTGCCCCAGCTCGTGTACTGTATAGTACTGTATAGTGTGCTATAGTACCTTCAGGAAGATGAGCTTCAGGCTTTTTATATATTAAAAAAAGTATTTCCTGAAAAGCTTTTTCAGCATTTTACACCTATGTCAACAGATTTTTGGTTCTCTACTAGATATAAAAGTGTGTGTGTGTGTGTGTGTGTGTGTGTTAGGGGAGTGGGGCTGGGGTGTGGGGGTGCTACGCCAGACTTTTGGTTATCTAGATTAAAAAAAAGTCAGACATACAAAGAGTGAAGAGCCTCTTTTTCAGGCCACTTCTGTAAGGCTCAGTTGTGGTTGAAATAGCAACAGTGTCTCATTTGCATCCTCCAAGTTGACATGCATGCTTCATATTATTGTTGTTGTTGATGTTGTTGCTGTTGCCAGGCAGAGCAGAGTGTGATGATGCCATCTGCAGTGCCCTGACCTTCCCCTGCACCCTTGTCCTGTGCCCCAGTGCCCTCAGCTTGTGTTAAATTCATGAAGTACTGAGCTTCTCCACAAGATGCCCCTTTATGGGGCTGATGCTGATATTGTTAAGTGGATGCAGCCAATCGTGGATGTTGCAGACCTCTTATTTATTGCTTTAGGTTCCAGTTTATAAGAGCGAGGATCACAATCTGTAACCGTATGGAGAGAATTATTTGCTTTGATTTTTTTCCGGATGGTTAATCTTTGTGGTTGGTCCTTCCCCAGTAGTTCCACACTCACTCTATTTCACTCTTAATCAGACTGGAGTTATGTCAGCAAGGCTGTGAATCTTAGTTATGGTCTGGCACAGGAGCCCCACACACTGGGCCCACAGACCCGCAGATGCACAGAGAGGGGAAGAAGAAAAGAGAGGGAGAGAGAGAGGGAGAGAGACCTGGGGTCCCATTTATGGACATTAGTTAGGATTTTAGGTGCTCTCTCTCTCTCTTGCTCTCTCCCTCTTGCTTTCTCTCTCTCTCTCTCTATTGCTCTCTCCCTCTTGCTTTCTCTTTCTCTCTCTATTGCTCTCTCCCTCTTGCTTTCTCTCTCTCTCTCCT
>JAODXP020000020.1:2056755-2079255 GCA_027497455.2 Sardinella longiceps | reverse complement strand
CCAGCTCAATGTCCATCTACTTGTTTGACTGTCAGACTGTATCACTAACCGTCTGTGTATCTGTCTGTCTGTCTGTCTTTCTTTCTACAGCTTCCTGGAGACCTCAACAAAATGCATCTCACAGACCACCCCCACCAGCAGATGATGCACATGGCTCCCAGCCAATCAGGCTGCAGCATTGCCAGTGACTCCGGCAGCAGTAGCCTATCGGATATCTACCAGGTACCGCCCCCCATCCTCACTCACATCACACAAAAAGCCCTCAATAAATAATGAAACTCTGGAAACATCAAAAGACACAAAAGACCTTTTGTATTAGAAAATAGACTGTAGCCCTGAGACTGGAGTGACTGTGATTTGATTGTACAGTGGGAGCAGATCAAGACTAATGGCTGTCTTGTTGAGTTGAGCTGAGCAGTAGGTCTTGGCTTTATTTCCTCCATGCTCCGGCCCTGGTGGGCAGCAGACTGGGAAAGGTGTCTCCCTTTCCCCCTGTCTGTCTCTGTCTCTGTCTCTGTCTCTGTCTCAGGCTGTTGGCGTAAAAGGAAGTTCAACAACCCTTACCACACCCACCCCTCACCACATCCTAAAGCTTTATATAGTACAATACTGTAGATTCACCCTCCCACCCCACCCCACCCCCTCACACACTCTTATTTAAGTTAATACATTAATAAATACAGGAAACTGAATCTAAAAATGGTAAACTTATTTCCCATCCAGGGACGCTAGCATATTTACTCCGGGTAAAGGAGTGTCCTAAATAAATAGATGATGAATACATCAATGAAAAGGAGCAGGATTTTGTCTGTTATTTTTAAGGTTTAAAAAAAAACTCTTTCCTAAAAACTTGGACTCTGCTGTTCAGCGGCATTTGTATCTGGGACAAGCTTGTATCTTTGCCTCTGACAGTGAGGAGATGTTGGCCTCCCTAATCTTGCCCGGGCTGTCATGGTCATTTAAAATCATTACCCCTCCCGTGCACGTAGAGGCTTGTGTTGAGTCTTATCCTGCTTCGTGCTGATAGGGGCCCCACACACTTTCTCACTCAGTATCTGCATCGCTCGCAGTCATTCATCTCCGGGGAGCTCAGCACGTGTGTGTGTGTGTGTGTGTGTGTGTGTGTGTCCAGTCCAGAAGACGTCGTCTCTATCTGATGACTGTTCCAGGGGCCTCTGGTATTCCCCCCACCTGCATCTCCTGTCCTGCCGCTCGACTAATTGTCTCTCTTTTGTGTTCGTTTAAGACTTCGAGCTTCAAACAGGAAACCCGCCTTGACTCTGGGCCAAGAGAACATAAAGATAAACAAAAAAAAAAAAGTTTTTTCATAATTGTCCAGTTCAAATATGTGACATAAAGGACACCCCCGCCCCCACCCTTAAACAATAGACCCTCTCCCTTCCTAGTATTGTAGCAGACACTCCTTTACCTCTGGCTCTCGGGCCTTCCTGATGGACTTGGGCTAAAGGAAAACCAAACCACCACCGCCGCTGGACCCTTGGAGCTCTGCAGCCAGCTATTGTGTCTGCGGGTTTCAGTCTGTGCTTAAGTCTGCCATTGCCACTTATTGGGCCCAGGATAAACAGCAGGGTTGGGTAGCACTGGAGGAATTGATTATGTGCCTTCCTCAGGACAGCTTGAAATGTGACCTGGGAGGCTGGGATTGGAATGTGGGGATAACCGAGGAAGCAGTTAGGCTGTGTTTTTTTTTTTTTTTTATTATTTTTTATTTCAAAGATCCTATTTCCCACAAGCTCTCTACCCAAGAAAATGGTTTGCTTATGACTGTCGAAATTTGTCAGGGGTGATAATCAACTATTATACTAGTATTATATATAATTAATAACTACTATTACAGTTAAGACCTTCTAATTTAAATTCTTTGTGTATCTGGTGCTGTGGTTGCTGCTACAGCTAATGATGATGATGATGGTGGTGGTGGTGTGTCCCATAGGCCACAGAGAGTGAGATGGGAGATGTGGACCTGTCAGGCCTGCCAGAGGCCGCAGTGGACTCGGAGGAAGAGGAGGAGGAAGATGAAGATCTGGAGCGGGCAACAGACCCTCTGCTGGCTCGAGACCTGGTGCGGGAGTGTCTGGAGAAGGACCCGGCTGACCGCACCGACGACGACATTGGTGAGTCGGACATGATGAGCGGACTGACAGGAAGTGTTAGACAGGTAGATGGTGGTGGGCTGCACAAGTCTGAATAGAAGTGTTCTACTGTGCTCCTACTTCAGAGAAGTGTAATTGTGTGTGTGTGTGTGTGTGTGTGTGTGTGTGTGGCTATGTAAGGTGGTCTCCAGCTGTGTGTGAGTGTGTGTTGAGTGGAATGTAGGCTGAGGTCATCGTGTTCTAGGCCAGTACCTGTGCTCTAGCAGAGGGTCTGGAACACTGAGGGAACAGACAAGAGAAGTCACTGCTGCCCCACAGGTGGTGCCTGTCTTTATCAGATAATAACTCACCATCTCTCTCTCTCTCTCTCTCTCTCTCTCTCTCTCTCTCTCTCTCTCTCTCTCTCTCTCTCTCTCTCACTCTCGCTCTCTCTCTCTCTCTCTCTCTCTCTCTCTCTCTCACTCTCTCTCTCTCACTCTCTCTCTCTCTCTCTCTCTCTTGTCTCTCTCTCTCTCTCTCTCTCTCTCTCTCTCTCTCTCTCTCTCTCTCTCTCTCTCTCTCTCTCTCTCCCTCTTCTTTCCGTGTCCTTTCTCTTGTCTCTTTCCTTCTCTCTCCCCTCTCCCTTTAATTCTTTCTCTCTCTCACTCTCCCCTCACTTTCACTCTATTCACTTTCCTCTTTTGACCTTTCTCCCATTCTTTCTCTCCTTCTCTCATTCTTTCTCTTCTCTCTCTCTCTCTCTCTCTCTCTCTCTCTCTCTCTCTCTCTCTCTCTCTCTCTCTCTCTCTCTCTCTGCCATGTGTTGTTTTCCCCATACAGAGCAGCTCCTGGAGTTCATGCACCAGCTGCCGGCGTTTGCCAACATGACCATGCTGGTGAGGAGGGAGCTCTGCACAGTCATGGTGTTTGAGGTGGTGGAACAGGCAGGCACAGTCATCCTGCAGGACAGACAAGAGGTGAGGCGCACACACACACACACACACACACACACACACACACACACACACTCACTCTGTCTCTCTCTCTCTCTCTCTCTCTCTCTCTCTCGCTCACACTCACTGTCTCACACTCTCTCTCGCACTCACTTACTCACTCACTCACTCACACACTACAGTCACACACACACACATACACACACACACACACACACACACCATAGTCACTAAACACTCTATACACCCGGTCAGCCTTGCTTTAGACATCGTCTGTAGTGCGTAATATATATAATATAATTACACTAGCAGTAAATGAAGAGGCAGTACCCTAATTCATACTTTGCTAGGTATAATGTTGCATGATGAACTGAAAAGCATTGTGTATATCAATACCATGAAATGAGAAGTGATATGATACCCCATTTTAGAATCGGCACTTTAAGAATGTTGATTTAATTAGGTTTTAAGAGCCTCAGTTATCAGTTTCAAATTATCTTTTTTTTTTTTACTGATTAGTTCTGTGTTCTGGTGTCTAGGCTTAGTTCATTACTTCTCGTGTTGATGTGGAAGATATAATATTGTCTCTGTATGTGTATATTATAGCTTATGAAAGAACATCAAAGGATGTGTAGGTGTGTTCCATTGGTTCAAAGTGTGTTCCCTGGATAAATATTCGTTAGCACTACGATCTATAGGTAGTCTGTGAAGATTTCTGAGATGGAAACTTTTACCAGTGTTGTGGCTAGTACAGTGTGTTCATACCATGCTCAGTTTCAGCCCCTTCATCCATTTAAGTGTGTGTGTGTGTGTGTGTATGTGTGTGTGTGTGTGTGGCATGTACCTGCAAGGGCGCATGTGTGTGTACACACTTGTGTGGGCTTGTGGCACTCTGTGCGTTGGCGTGTGTCATCAATCATTAAGGCCGGCTGCAGGGATAATGAATTAACTTACATGCCTGCCTAAAAGGGAAATCTTTTAGGAAGTGCGCACCGAAGCTGGCGTGACAGCATAATAATAAATTTAACTCCCAGGCCAATTTTATTAACACGCTGGGGGAAATAGGATTGTCGTCAGAGAGCAAACGGGAAAAGAGGACCTTCATCTTATCAGTGTTAAAACACCAGGTTGTGGGTAAATGTAAGAGTGAGATAAATGCACTATTCTAGAGGTTCCTCTTCACCCTTGGGACTTCTGAGTAGATCTCTTAGAAGAAGTCTTGAGGAAGAGGAAGAAAATGGCCAATTCGGACCGAAGATCTGTGATGACACAAGACCGTTTTAGAGAGGAGTTGCAGCAGCGGTGTGAATCAAATGTTGCATGTCATTGCAAGCAGTTTCAAGCCGTCACTAAAGACTCAACATGTCAAATGGCAGTTTCTGAGTTTTAGAACGTTGCAAGATTCAAGATTCAAGATTCAAGATATCTTTATTACTTCTCATCATAGGTTTGAAGCCTATAAAAGAGTAAAAATTCTTGTGTTTTGTCTCCTCAAAAAGATAAATAAATGAAAGGTGTGTGTGTGTGTGTGTGTGTGTGTGTGTGTGTGTGTGTGTGTGTGTGTGTGTGTGTGTGTGTGTGTGTGTGTACATGTATGTGTGTGTGTCTGTGTATGTGTATGTGTATGTGTATGTGTATGTGTATGTGCAGTGCAAAAAAAGTGCCTTATTGTCCAGTATGGAGGTATGCAGCCAGTCTCCTTGTGAATCTTTGGTCTATAGCGGCGTATAGAGACTCCATAGACACAAAGTAAAGTATATAGATTGGGATTCGGCCATGGATTAGTCCGGATGACATAGTGGGTGTGTCGGATTGGCGGAGGCAGCTATGACATCAGTGTAGCCAGCAGAAGGACGGCTTCAGTGGGGTGGGTTTGGGAGGGGTGGATGAGTATGGAGGGAGGGTAAAGGAGAAGGGGTAGAGAGGATGTGGAGGCAGAGGAGCTGGCTGACGTGCTCTCTCTCTCTCTCTCTCTCTCTCTCTCTCTCTCTGTCTGTCTGTCTCTCTCTCTGTCTCTCTCGCTTTCTCTTTCTCTCTCTCTCTCTCTCTCTCTCTCTCTCTCTCTCTCTCTCTCTCTCTCTCGCTCTCTGCTGTCTGTCAAACCAGTCAATCAACCGGGTTATTTTTGGAGCACCTTTTGCCTGCAGTCGCCTGATACTCAAAGTGGTTTGCAGATGGGCAGTTCTCTGGGAAAACAGGATATAAAAAAAGATTTCAAATGTAATTTAGCAGAACGAAGGCTTTCATAATCGCAAAAGTGAAGCCAAAAAATATTGTGAAACCGACATTGAAACCCAAAATCTCTGTAAGTGTAAAATGAAGTAGCCTGTTAGCCGCAGAATGAAGAGTGGTGTCAGTGACCAACGATGGTGTGTTTTATGTGTGCTTTCTCTCTGTTGGTTGGTTGTGTTCCCAGTCCATTGAATAATGATCCTGTCTTAGCTGATGTGAAACCACTCTTTGATTCAGTCAATAATCAGTGCTAATACCATTAGCGATTCATCAGCATCACTGTCTGCAATATTTTCAATTTTTTTCCGCCAATATATGCTGCATAAGCACTCTCTCAAACATGGCTGAAATATTGTTGATCAGATGCTAAGCCACATTTGTATATTGGGTGACGTTTAGTTTTTTATTTATTTATTTATTTGCATTGTTGGTGCTGTGGTTTGTTTATATGGTTTGGTTTTCTCACAGACTGTTTGCTTATTTTTATTGTGTCATAATTAAGCAGTAGTAGATTAAGTGTAGCTGACTTCTCTCCCCAAAGCGTCGGGGGCTGCGACAATGACGGATCCAGACATTAAACTTGATTTGCATTCAGCTACATTACCACTGTTCCAACATAGTGAACGTCTTAAAGCACAGCGTGATGTGTGCTTATGCTCAGTAGAGCACCAGCTCTCGGACTACTCTGAGTAGCATGTTAATGCGATGGACAGCAGGCTCCTTGAGCCCCTCTGCGTCAGGCTCATCCAACCTGTCTGTCTTCAGCATGGCTGCCCAGGATAACCCCCCCCCACACACACACACACACACACACACACACACCTCCACCACACACACACACACACACACACACACACACACACACACACACACACACACACACCTCCGCCACCCACACACACACACACACACACACACACACACACACACACACACACACACTCCTGTCTTGCCCATCCAGCCGTCACTCATCCCCTGCCTATCTGCCCCATACACAGCTGGACCTGTGGTACGTGATTGTGAACGGCTCGGTGGAGATCAGCCACCCTGACGACAGGAGGGAGATCCTCTGCATGGGCAACAGCTTCGGCATCTCGCCCTCCCTGGACAAGCAGTACATGAGCGGCCTGGTCCGCACCAAGGGTGACGACTGCCAGGTGAGGCACGATTCATCTGACACCCTCCAGTCTGGAGTGTGTGTGTGAGTGTGTGTGTGTGTGTGTGTGTGTGTGTGTGTGTGTGTGTGTGTATGTGTGTCTGTGTGTGTGGGTACTGTACTGTACTGTACGTATACATGTTTGTGTGTATATATGTGTGCGCTTGTTTTTCTGTTTCCGTGTCTGTGTGTATGTGTGTGTGTGTGTGTGAGATGCTCTCCTGTACTGGTGGACATAATAATGTGCTAATGATAATTCTATTAATGTGAGTGATACTAACACTACTGCATTTCCTGCTAGATTATCACACATGGTGTTATTTATGTTATTATTCTATTTATCTTGTGGCATGTGCTGCTTAAAGAACTAGCACATAGTCAACAAAAGACAACTTTTGCTTTAACAAGTGCTTACCAAAAAGTCTTTAAAAACTGCTTTCCTCTTCTAAGAGATGAATTACTGTATTTTTACAGTATGGCATCATTGCCTTTTAATGTCTTCACCCATTCTATATATTTAGTCTATGGTCTCACCACTGAACACTAGCCACTCTTTAAAGAGACTCTTCCTCTCTCAGCCTGATGTGTGTAAATGGCAGCTATTTTGGCGATTTAAAAAAAAAAATGCTGTGGTTGCTTCATCAAGAACCAGAACTGAGATCTGTTCCTTATATAGAGGTGAAAGATGTCAGTTGAACAAAGGAGGTGACTTTTTATAGCTAGGTGAGCGTTTTTTTTTTTTTTTTAAGTTTTGTGCATGCTTGAAGGTAGCTAGCAAGCCAGTGAGTGAGTGAGTGGGTGGGTGGGTGGATTGAGTGTTCTCACCACTTCTCTGCCTCGAAAAACTGATCTGGCCCTCCGACTGCCTTGCAGCACTTCCTTTTGTGACATTCTGAGAAGTCGGTCAGTGTTAGTTTGCAAGAGTCTCAGTTTGGATGTAGCAAAGCTGCCAGAAGGACAGAGAGAGAGAGAGAGAGAGAGAGAAGGGGGGATTGTCTCCAGAGGTAATAGGCCCTTCAGTCTCCCCATGTCTCGCTACTATGAGTCTGCACTGCTGCTGTTTGAGTACCCGATGCTAGTCCGGAGTAGCAGGCTCCTCTACTACAAGTTCACTAAGTGTCCCCATGTGGTTTTGGACCAGTTTGTGTGCATCGCCCAAGAGGACTACTGGCGCATCCTCAACCATGTGGAGAAGAACACGCACAAGGTGGAGGAGGAGGGCGAGATCGTCATGGTGAAGGAGCACCGCGAGCTGGACCGCAGCGGCACACGGAAGGGACACATAGTCATCAAGGTGGGTGAGGGATGCCTCAAGGAGACACACACAAACACACACACACACACACAGACACACACACACACAAGAAAAATAATGCACACACATGTAGAAATATATTATATAAAGTATTTAGTTTATATATAAAGTATTTACATAAAATGCAAACATATATACACAAATGTATGTGAACACATATATGCCTATTTGGGCATCTTGTTGTGCACTGAGCTTGTTGTTGTTGATCTTGAGATTTGAGCAATCCTGTGTTTCCCCCATGCTCTGCTGGTCTAGTGATTTCTCTCAGTTTTTCTGCTGTGCTGTTTCTCATGTGACTGTTTGTTTTCTCCCTGAGAGAAACTGTTTAGGAATAGCAAAACCAAAAGGGGCCCTTTTTTAGTCAAATGCTTCTTTTTCTTAGATTGCCACACAGCCAGTGGCATGTGAGTTTAAATTTCTCTTTAAACTCATGGCACTGGGGAATTTTGATGAAGTAATATTTTATTCTTTCATTTTTCCAGGTTATTTGTTTCAAGTTTTTTTTTCTAAATAATCAGTTCTCCCTTTTTTGGTATCCAGTTCCGAAGTGAGTGTTGGTTTCTGATCCTGTTAGTGTAAAGCACTGGTTTCCTTTATCATCACAATCACTTCAGTCATGTGATTGCGTACAGTTTCCTTAAACATGGCCTCTCACCAAGATTGCCCTAGTAATGACCGTTGAAGTTCACATACCAAATAAAGAGTCGCAGTCCCTGTGTGGTGTGTGAGCTCACCTCAGGTCTTGCATGCGTGTTAGCTGTGTGTGTGTGTGTGTGTGTGTGCATGTGTGTGTATGTGTGTGTGTGGACTGATGTTCATCCCGTGTGTGTGTGTGGGTGTGTGTGTGTGTGTGCGCGCTCCCAGGGGACACCGGAGCGCCTCATCATGCACCTGGTGGAGGAGCCGTCGGTGGTGGACCCCACCTACATTGAGGACTTCCTGTTGACCTACCGCACCTTCCTGTCCAGCCCCATGGAGGTCGGCCGCAAGCTGCTCGAGTGGTTCAAGATGGACGGCCTCCGAGACACGGTACGCTTGTGTGTGTGTGTGTGTGTGTGTGTGTGTGTGTGTGTGTGTGTGTGTGTGTGTGTGTGTGTGTGTGTGTGTGTATGTGTGTGTAGGTGAGTGTGTGTGTGTAGGTGAGTGCTTACAGGTGCATGTTAAGTGTATGCTCAAAGAATTTAAGAATTATTTATTTAAGCTGAGGCAAATTAAGCAATAGCGACCAGATTTGAACAATAGACCTGAACAATAGAGTTTCTACTTAGGTCAATTTATAAAGCCCTCATGTTTGGCCAACACTTAACTTACAGAGCTCTCATGTTTGGTCAAGACTTGGCTTCTAAAGCTCTCATGTTTGACCAAGACATACAGTGTGTCTTAACTGCACCTAACTGTGATTTGCTCTTTGCCATGAATGTTAGCTAAATTAATTTCTGCTGTGATTGTTTAGCATATTTGGCTGTAAGCAGTATTGGACATAAACATAAAAAAAGAAAAATGGCAGACACGTGTTTTAACTACTGACCATAAAAAAACAGGCATAGAAAATCTGTCATAATTTCATTTAGGATGATCTGTATCCAAGTTGGTGTGCAGTTTCAAGTTCAATTGACCTCTGTCCCTCAATGATTTTCATTTTTTTACCCCCACAGTCCTATAAAAGGTTAAACTTCACAAGTGTGTTTTTGTCTCTCTGTAGGTCACAAGAATAGTACTCTTGTGGGTGAACAACCATTTCAATGACTTTGAAGGGAACCCTGAAATGACCCAGTTCCTGGAGGGATTTGAGAAGCATCTTGAAACAGCGGTGAGTGAGGGAGGGAGTGAGTGATTGAGTGACTGCTGCTCTCCGTGTGCTCTTCAAAGCGCTGCGTGTGTGTGTGTGTGTCTGTGTGTGTGTGTGTGTGTGTGTGTGTGTGTGTGTGTGTGTGTGTGCTTCATATGCTGACCTCATTTCTGACTTCCTGTTCATGCTTGTGAAGTTTGCTCTTTAATCGCTCAGCTCTAAAGTATGCTGGCGGTCTCTCTTAAATTGATCAGAAAGAAGGCTTGCAAAAGACAATGCAAAACACATTGCAGTTAATAATTATCCAAGATTGGTAAATGTATTAATGATCATTGTTATTCATTAATAAATCCATTAATAATTGAATAGTGGTGGAGTTTTTTTATGTAGTAGTGGGATGAGGAAGAGTGAGCGTTTTGCCTGATAGTTATACTCTGTCCTTATTTCATGTAATGATGCTTATATGTCATTATTATGAAATTATGAAATCACCATATGCACTATTTTAATGGGACTTCTCCACACATTTTGTGCAATATTCATCCCACTATTCTCGGCCAAAACAGCACCAGCTCGCCTTTGACTCTGCCATACTGAGAGAGGGTGGGTGGGTTAAACCTCCCCCCCCTTCTCACAGCTGTTAATAAGTTATTCTTATTAAATATGAAATACCATCTGTGGTGCTGCTTTGCAGTCTGGATTCACTACTCTGTACTCCGGCCCACTGTGTTGAGCTGCTGGTGAGCTCACTGCTTCTAGTAGCTTCTATTGATGGGTCAAATACAGATGATGGGTGCAGATATAGACGTCTTGTTGCGCTCAATGGTGTTTTTTTGCACAGCACATTCAAGGCAGCACTGTCTGAATTGAAATGCACTACCTTAACCCTAAGCTTAACCCCCTTAAACCTCACCCTAATCCTAGATTTGGGGGGGGTAGTTCCTTGAAGGGAGCTCTGCCTGGCAGGTACCATTGAAGGCAAAAAAAGACCAAAGATGTCCTGTTCCTCTATTCTTTTATGTGGATGTGACTTTAATGGCAACTTCATGTGAGTGCTATGGCCGTGGGTGAATCTGAGTGACGTGTTTTCTCTGTGGCCCTGTGTGTGTATGTGTGTAGAAGATGAAGGGCCATCTGAGGCTGTTGAACATCGCCTGTGCGGCCAAGGCCAAGTGGCGGCAGGTGACGCTGCAGAAGCCATCGCGGGAATCTCCGCTGCTCTTCTCCCTGTTGGGCGGCAGCGAGCGCGGCTTCGGGATCTTCGTGGAGAGCGTGGAGGAGGGCAGCAAGGCAGCCGAGGCCGGCCTGAAGCGGGGCGACCAGGTGAGGATGTCCCTGCTTATGTACTATATGTCTCTGCTTATGTACTACATGTCTTTGCTTGTGTACTACATGTCTCTGCTTGTGTACTACTTGTCTCTGCTTGTGTACTACAGCTTGTGTACTACAAGTCTCTGCATTGATGACCATGTTTGCTCTGGTGTTTTTTCTTCATTGTTGTAGATCATGGAGATCAATGGGCAGAATTTTGAGAACATCTCCTATTCCAAGGCCATGGACATCCTGAGGAATAACACACACCTTTCCTTGACTGTGAAGACCAATATATTTGGTAAGGATGTGTTCTCTGTGCCCTAGACTCAACTTGAACTCAACTTAGACTACTACTGTACTGTGAAGAGGATACATTTGACGGTGACCTTTGCATTCTCTCTTTCTCTTTTTGTTTGTCTCTGTATTTTCTCTCTCCTTCTATTTCTCTCTCTCTCTCTGTCTCTCGTTTGTGTGTGTTTCTCCACACCAGTGTTTAAGGAGCTGCTGGGCCGTATAATCCACGAGAAGAAGAACGGTGGGCCACACATTCCAAAGATCCAGGAAAAGAAGGGCAACCGTTTCTCTATCCCAGACCTGCCCGGCGACATGGAGTTCCCCACGGAGAAGAGCCACAAGAAGCTCAAGGCCAACACCGTGTCGGGCGGACGCAACAAGATCCGCAAGATGCTGGAGAAGACCCGCTTCAGCATCCTCCCTCCCAAGCCCTTCAGGTACCCAGTTATCCTCGGGCCGTCAGTGACCCTCAGTAGCACCTAAAGGACCCTCTGTTTTCCGCACCTAAACATCCACTTGTGATGTAACTAATGTGCTTTTGTCCCACTGATGCATTGCATTGATATGACCATGGAGGAATCCTGTCCACTACTTCCTCCTCTTCCTAGTGCCTATGAGAATACACTGCTCCTAGTATAGAGTGGGGTAGGTATAGAGTAGGTCCAGTACCACTGTTGTGTTTATTTGAAGGCAGATTGTACTATGAAGGTAATTAAATGAAAAATTTTAACCTCTAAGGGCAGTATTCTCCCATGTGCTTTAATAAGTTCAAAACGCACTTAGTGCAGGCTGAAACGCATGGAGCTAAGCACTTTTTTGGACTTCAGCACCTGTGAGAATACCAATGTTAGTGAAATTCTGAGACACTGTTCCTTCTGTGGCCCATGAAGTGCAGCTGAACAGGAAGGACACTGACAAGGAAGTAACAGGGACCTGATGTTGGGGATGCTGGAAACACCTTAAGGTGCATCACCCAGTCGAGCAAAACTAGAGGGAGAGATAGAGATGAAGCTAAGCCTGGAGTCCGTTTCCCCAAAGCATATGATGGTTGCTAATCAGTTTGCAATGTAGTAAGTTGGCATTGGAGAATTGCACTGCAACCAGTTGCCAACCTGGTTAGCAACTATGCTTTTGGGAAATGGACCCCTGGTTGGGATCTTCCATTGGAGAACAGCTAGAAACAGTGGAGGGCAGCTTTGGGTTTTCACTGTGACCCAGACAAGCGTCTGCGGGCCGGGCCGAGTCGGACCTCTCAATCTCCCTAAAGCAAATGTGCTCAATGGCGCACGTGGTCAGGAGGCTCATTTATTTCTAGGCCTATTTCATAATTAGAGGAGAGTGTTCAGTGCTGCAGGGAGCGTGTGGACATTAAGAGGCCTATTATTTCTTCACTGCAGCAGTAGTAGTGCACACACACACACACACACACACACACACACACACACACACACACACACACACACACACACACATACACACACACACACAGCGCTGCTGCATGCAATGTATTTTAACTAGAAATAAATAATGTACGAGACCTGCAGTGATGTGTGGGCTTGTTCACACACACCAGAGGTGTGTTGTGTCACTGTAGTGTTTAGTTTGTTTGTGTGTGTGTGTGTGTGTGTGTGTGTGTGTGTGTGTGTGTGTGTGTGTGTGTGTGTGTGTGCGTTTGAGTCTTTCTATGTGTGTGTGTGTGTGTGCGTTTGAGTCTTTGTGTGTGTGTTTGTGTATCTGTGTGTGTGTCTGTGTGTGTGCCCTTCTAACCTTTTTGACTGCCTTCCTGTGGCTGTGTGTGTGTGTCTGAGAGTGGCTCCTGTCTGTGCTGCTGCTGCAGTGGTGTTGGTGGTGCTGGTGGTGTTTATAACCTGGTCTCTCTGTGTCTCTATGTCTGCCTGGCCCTCTCCTCTCACAGGGGACTGTTTGGGTAAGACCACGCCAGCACACCCTCTCCCTCCCACTCCCACTCCCACTCACCCGCCTGTGCCCACCCATACCCACCCACCCACTCACCTCTTACTTCTGGGACAAACTAGGACACTCGGATACACACACACACACACACACACACACACACACACACACACACACACACACACACACACACACACACATGCATGCTCACTCTCTCACTCTATCTCTCTCTGTCTCTCTCTCCCTCACTCTCTCTCTCATACACACACACACACACACACACACACACACACACACACACACACACACACACACACACACACACACACACACACTCACTCACTCACTCACTCACTCACTCTCTCACACACACACAATTCACACAGAGACTGAGTGCAATAGAGAGCATTGATAGAGAAATGGGTATTAAGCAGCTCTAGGTGTGAAAAGGGCTAATAAAGGGCTTAGTGAAAGGGATCTCATACATATATACATTCATACACACACACACACACACACACACACACACACACACACACACACACACACACACACACACACACACACACACACACACACACACACTCGGGGTAAGGAGATCTGGGTGACAAAGGAGTAACAGATAGGGCTTAGAGAGGTTGCTGGACCCCTGTGTTTAGGCTCTGATAGGATTAGGGGCCCTGACCACAGTTAGGCGGATCAGCAATCGCAAGCTGGGGTGGGTGGGACGGGGGTCAGTTGAGCTAGAAACAAGCAGGCACCAAACATACACATAGGCACTGACAATAATTGCAAATAACTTTATGTCACAATAATGAGAAAAATTTCATCTAATGTTATTATGAAACTTTTATATATGTATATTAAATATATTAGATATATTACTCAGATTTATTTCCTTGCAGATTGCAACATAAAGAAATGCAGACACAACACACACAAACACACATGCACACACACACACACCCTATTGTCCAACTTGGTTGCAGGTCCCCTGTAAAACCCCCGAGGAAAATCTTGTCACGCTTGCTCCGTGCACTTTCTATCCTTCCTGTGTGTTCTCGCCTCCAGTCATGCTGATAAGGGACTGAGTGTCTGTCTGTTTCTCATGGCTTTCAGACTGCATGGTGAAAGTCACTGGTGATGACCCATACTGTATGATCCAGAATCAGAACTGGAACTAATGCTTCATTCTGTGTGTGGGTCAGAGTGTGATGATGGTTCAGGTTGATAAGTGTGTTTAGTGTGCTCGTTTTGTGTGTCCTTTTTTGTGTAGACTGTCGTACACGTAATCCATCCAAATGAGTTGGTTTGTTTCATGCCATTGTGTGTTATCATTTGTGAGGTTGGACTGTTGTGCTGTGAAACCATAAGCCATTTGAAAATGGAATGCAACAGCAGTTTATGTGTGTGGAAGAGAGAGAATTCGCTTCTCACCACTTTCAATGCTTGTGTGTGTGTGTGTGTGTTTTGCAGTGATGGCGGTGTGGGCCAGTCTCAGGATGACAGTATAGTGGGCACCAAGCAGGCTCGCCACAGCCTGGCCATCATGCCCATCCCTGGGAGCCTGTCGTCCAGCAGCCCTGACCTGCTGCAGCCCGCCACCAGCGTCCTGGACTTCTCCAACCCCTCAGGTGAGCCAGTGGACAGGTGAGGCCCTCAGAGGCCATCGAGAAGGGGAGGGAGAGAGAGATGAGCATGTCATATAATGATAATATATATATTATAATAATAAACATCTCTCTGATCTGGTGTTTGAATAGCTCTTTATATGCTGGGTTCTTGATAAGCGTTTGTTGGTATGTTGGTAGTAGTTCTCTCTGATTTTATGTGTGTGTGTATGTTTGTGTGCGTGTGTGAGAGTGAGCATGTGTATGACTGTGTGTGTGTGTGTGTGTGTGTGTGTGTGTGTGTGTGTGTGTGTGTGTGTGTGAGTGTGTGTGTGTGTGTGAGAGAGAGAGAGACAGACAGAGAGAGTGTGTGTATGTTTGTGTGTGTATGTGGGTGAGAGAGAGAGGGAGAGGGGATGAAAAAGCATTGTGCGCAGGCGTGCATGCTTTTCCATTCATGATTAATACTTGGACGCTTTAAGGACAAAAAAAAAAAGAGCTGAGTTTTCTAGCACAGTCAGGTAATGCTGACCTTTGCAAACTGCTGTGTGGTCACACAGTTGCATATATTACTCCACTTTCTCTTTAATCATAAGAATAAGTAGGCAAAGTTGACTCTGCGTATCCATCTACACTTGAAGGCCCCGCTAACATGAAGGAGAATTATGGCCATAGGAGAGAGATTAGACCGTCAATAATTGCAACGTTTTCTTAGACAGCTATCAAAGACTAGAACAACACAAACAATGCCTGAGGGATTTCTGGTGCTCTCTGTGTGTGTGTGTGTGTGTGTGTGTGTGTGTGTGTGTGTGTGTGTGTGTGTGTGTGTGTGTGTGTGTGTGTGTGTGTGTGTGTGTGTGTGTGTGTGCATTGCGTTTAGCGAGAGAATATAGTTTTGATTTATTTCCCTCGGTAGTAAGTCATTGGGCAGTCAGAAGAGCAAGCCGCTGCCCCATTCATCACACACACACACACACACACACACACACACATACACACACACACACACGCACACACACACACACACACACACACACACACACACACACACACACACACACACACATAGACCATTAAATGAATACTCAATACCCTGTCCTTCCCAGGCCCCCTCACTTTGTCCCGAGAGCAGATTAATCATTGGAGTGTTTTTCCAGTTCCTTTTTCATGTCCGCCATGTTGCTATTCTGAGACTTGTGGGGCCTTTCAGAACTGTGTGTGTGTGTCAGTGTGTGTGTGTGTGTGTGTGTGTGTGTGTGTGTGTGTGTGTGTGTGTGTGTGTGTGATGCCTAATCCTTCTAAGCCCTGTTTAAATTCCATTAAGAGCGGATCAGGCAAACGGCACTTTTTAAGTGTTTCTCAGCAGTGACTGAAGTAGCACGGCTCTTAATTCAGAGCCTGTCAGTGGCCTCTGTCTGTGTGTGTGTGTGTGTGTGTGTGTGTGTGTGTGTGTGTGTGTGTGTGTGTTTCCAGACATCTTGGATCAGTGTGTGGCTTCAAAGATGGTGTGCCTTACAGAAAAGTGTTTGTTACTGTTGACTGTGGCATGTCTTGTGTGTGAGAGAGAGAGTGTGTGAGACAGAGAGTGTGTGTGTGCGTGTGTGTGAGTGAGTGATGATGTTATAACGAGTTGATTATAAGCAGATGTGGACTACAGCAGAGCTTTTAGCCTCTCTTAGTGCCATCTGATGATGATGCAGCTTCTGTGGCACTGCTACACGCCACATCTTTTCCTCATCCTCTTTCTCTCTCCCTCCCTCTCTCTCTCCCTCTCCCTTTTTTTCCTTCCTTTCTCTCTCTTTCTCTCCCTCCCTCCCTTCTTTCTTTCCCTCTCTTCCTTCCTCTTCCTCCCTTTCTCTCTCTCTCTCTCTCTCTCCTTTCCTCCTTTCTCTCTCTCTCTCTCTCTCTCTCTCTCTCTCTCTCTCTCTCTCTCTCTCTCTCTCTCTCTCTCTCTCTCTCTCTCTCTCTCCCTTGCTCTGCCTCTGAAGCTGTGGGCTTCTACTGTAAGTATTGCACTGTAGCGCAGTGCTGTCAGTGTCTTCTTTGAAGGCCTTCTCTGCCATGGCCACCCACTGTGCTTACTACTCCTACTACTACTACTACTACTTCTCCTACTCCTCCTCCTCTCACTGCTCTCATTGTTCAGCCTAATCTGTTGGGTGGGTGTGGGGAAAGAGATAATGCCTAGAAAAAGGATAAGTGTTTGCACAAAGCTTTGTTAGCTTCCAGAAAGATCTTCCATTGCTCTGCAACATATCAGATCAACTGTTACATGCAAAGGGGAAATGGTCTTGGTATCATTCAACCCCCTAATTGAAATATTGCTCTTAAAAGTCCTAAAGATAATTGAAATATTGAACATCTTTTTTTTTTTTGCTTGCGAACGCTAAGATCAGATGCTTATCCTTTTTCTTGGTTTTACCTTTACCTGGGCCGAGCTTGAACTTGATATTCACCTCTATGTTTGTCAGTCATCAACCGGTCCTTCCTGATGATGCTATATATATGCGTATTTAGCATGCCTCCTGATGCTATATATATGCGTGTGTGCGTGCGTGTGTGTGTGACTTGAGAGACTGACAGTTGCATGTCTGTTGCATGAGAGCAGTGACATGCATGACCCCTCTGCTGCTACTGTACATGTTCTGTCTCCGCTCCTCTTCCTCTTCTTCCTCCTCCTCCTCCTCTGTCTATGCTTGCAGGTCCCTTGCATTCCCACCATTTAGTGTCTCTGACTGCTTTACTCACTTGACGGTTTACATTAGTAATGTGATGTAATGTAATGTCAAGGCAAAAATGAAATAGCCCTCAGAAAGCAGGATAAGGTTTTGCTTTTGAGTCTTTGAATGTTGCTGTTGCCTGCAGCAAAAAGGAAAAGAAACGGAATAAAAAAATAAAAGATGCATTGGACCGAGCAAAGAGTCGAGCTGTTGCGGTGCACCGCAAAGTACCAGTAGAGAAAATGATCTCAGCTTGAAATCTTAAGTAAATCAATAGATTCCTCCCTAGGAATAACCAACACAAGTTATTCTTTTGATGAATTTGTGGGAGTAACTGAGCACAATTGCCTGAGTCATTGACACACATTCTAACACATGAACATAATATAATACACCTTGCATTGTACCTTTATATAAGCAGATCAGTATTCTCGAGTGTGTTGTCTTAGGGATGTTTTTAGCAGTGTGTGTCCAGATGGATGCGCTTGGCTTTACGCCACTCTCAGCGTTTAGCATGGAGTAATTAGCACACTCGGCATTCAACTGCTCTCTCTCTCTCTCTCTCTCTCTCTCTCTCTCTTTTCTATCTCTGTTCACTAGTCTCAGATGAATACCACAGCAAATACAACAACACTGACTGTGTGGAGACTAGAGCACTGCATCAAATGTTTTGTTTCTAATGTTTGGGGACCGTTTTGCAAAACCATTTCTTGGTCGCAATGTAATTGCCCCTGGTTAGCAACTTTGATTTTAGCAAACCACGGTTGTGTGTACAGTATATGGATTGGACAGATGGAACAAAAAACGCTCCAGTCTCGGCCAATGGTCTCGGCATGTCATTTGTATAATTAACGGTAAAATGGCCATTGAGATGAACGGGTTGGTCTGTGTGCGTGTGTGTGTGTCTGTGTGTGTGTATGTTGCTCGTCTACAGACTGACATCCATGTTCTCCTTGCGTTTCCCATCCAGACATTCCAGACCAGGTGATCCGCGTGTTCAAGGCGGACCAGCAGAGCTGCTACATCATCATCAGCAAGGACACGACGGCGAAGGACGTGGTGTCGCACGTGGTCAACGAGTTCGGGCTGCTGGCGGCGTCGGACACCTACTCCCTGTGTGAGGTGTCCGTCAGCCCAGAGGGAGTCATCAAGCAGCGCCGACTCCCTGACCAGCTCTCCAAACTCGCCGACCGCATCCAGCTCAACGGCAGGTGCGTCACGAGCTGTCCCCACAGTATAAACACACACACACACACACACACAAACACACAGACAGACAGATAAATACACACACACACTGATGTGCCTATACAAAATTAAAGACATCAACATGCAAGACAATGTGAAGGTGCTTTGTCCACATTTATTGCTCTTACGGACATGTACACAGACTTATATGCGCACACACACACACACACACACACACACATACATAAACATCACACTGTCAAAGTTTATCTGAGTAAAGGGAAAAGGTGTGACCTCCTCCTCACAGGATTCCCCTCCTATTTGGCTGCCAAACTGCCACGGCACACCCCCGTCCTCTCTCACTCACTCACACACACACACACACACACACACTCCTCCCGCCTTGTGCTTCTGCTGTCTCCGTCCAACTAGGTTAGCATGAATATTTCATCTGCTGGCGCCGCCCCACAGCAGACACGCTGTCCAGCATTATTCACAGTGGAGCCAGCCAGGGCCACTGCCCACGCATACATTTACATACCATTACCTGCGTCTGTTGCACACACACACACACACACACACACACACACACACACACACACACACACACACACGCACACGCACACACACACAGAAACACACAGAAACACTCACACACCCACACCCACAGACACAGACACAGAAACACTCACACACACACACACTCAAAATGGATGAGGGGGGGAGTCGAAAGTATGGAGATTTGGAGAAAGGGGGTTACCACAATCCTTTCAGTGTCTGGCAAGAAGAGATTTTAGGGGCAGATCATGTCCTGATGTGGCAGTAACATACTTGTTTGGAGTGAAAAATCTTTTTTTACTCTTTATGTCTAAAGCCAGTGTCTGTTAGGCCGTCTGTTAAGTCTCTATGTAGTGCCACAGATCCATATGTGTGGGCCTAGCCTAACTGTCTGTAGCTCGAAGCCAACAAATTTGTGAACAGTCAATATTTACATAAAGCATCAAAAGCACTGAACTGATCAAAGCATGATAAACTCATGATGATTTGCATTAGTTTTCATTGCCAAGAGCCCAGGATACATTGCTAGTGGAAGTGACAGCTGTTTTCATCCGTCTTTTGCGCAATGAAAATGAATTTGACAGTTTTAAATTTTAAAAAAAAGAAAGAAATCACCTCACATATCATATAAACTCCTATAGGTTAATAACTATTGCCTACAAAACTACAATAACTCTATAAAAGATATATGTCCATTGATTGACAAAAACATAAAAGCCTGCATAACGTGCCTTTAAGTGTCCCTGTACGTGTGATGGCATAGTAGGATTAAGGGCTGTCTCTGCGTGGCGGCGTACTCCGGGGAGAGATGAGAGATTCGCGGGTGATGGATGCGACCTCCATTATTGCACCCCCCACCACCCTTCCAGCCCCCAGCGGCCCACTTCCATAGCTCTTTACGATCCCAGCGCTCCTCATGAAATATGTACCAGTCCGTCCAAAAAAGAAATCATCTGTGTGCTCTGCTCCTGGAGGGGTGGCGTTGGGGGGGCGGGGGGGGGCTTCATACTCTCTCACGCTCCACTAATTTACACCTTCATTGTCTCTTCAAACCCTCCCTTTGAAAGCGCTGGGAATGGAGCATATTTATATTTTTACTGCTTCTGCCGCTGTCAGTGTCGGCTTGTTTGCAGGCACTCGGGCGTGCCGTACCGTTGAGGTATTACGGGCGGAGTGCAGGGCGCTGCTCCCCCCAGTTCTTTCTTTAGTTTGTCTCTCTCTCTCTCTCTCTCTCTCTCTCTCTCTCTCTCTCTCTCTCTCTCTCTCTCTCTCTCTCTCTCTCTCTCTCTCTCTTTTCTGCCTTAAACGGCAGTCCTCTTCTTCCGATTACAGCTCCATTAACACCCGGGTTCCAAACGGCTGCTCTTGGACCCTCTCCCAGAAACGAGAGAGAGAGAAAGAGAGAGAGGCACATCAGTAAAGATGGCTTCTGCTCTCCAGGGGAAATGCATCACCAGCGTGGAAGCTCCGAGGAGGAGACATCTTCCTTACGGCTCCCCCGGCGGCAGCCTCATCGCTCACTCACGCCCAATGTGCACATTACCAATACTGTTGAAATAACAAATCAGCCTTTTAATGGCCGGACAAATGTTTTACACACATCTCAGGGCCAAAGACGCATACTTACCACAGTGGTAATTGAAGTCTTTGATTTTACATCAGAATAGAGAAAACCGATAGAATGCAAGTAGTGTCTCATTAAAGCAGTGTTTTCACTGACAGCAATGACAGCAGGACTGTAGAATTGAGTGCCCACTGCAGGCAGTCTAGAGCCTCTGCGTTGGGTTGCTTAGCCTCTGCTGTGACCAGGCACAGTACCGTGGGAATACTGTTTGCAGTATCTATATGCAGACTTGTTTGCTCATGGCCAAAAAAACAAGTTGAGGTTTTCACCCTTGTCCGATAGTGAAAGATCTGTTTCGCACCACATGTTGTTGTGCTTATTCCCCCCATGGTCCACAACAAATAGAAAACCTCCACGGCGGTACTGTATGTGACTGTATGCTGACTTGTCTCTTTCGTTCGTTCACTCCCTCTCTTTCCTTCTCTCTCTCCCTCCCTCCCTCCCTCCAGGTACTACCTGAAGAACAACATGGAGACGGAGACGTTGTGCTCGGACGACGATGCGCAGGAGCTGCTGCGGGAGAGCCAGATCAGCCTGCTGCAGCTCAGCACCGTGGAGCTGGCCGCCCAGCTCTCCATGCGCGACTTTGACCTCTTCCGCAACATCGAGTCCACCGAGTACGTGGAGGACCTCTTCAAGCTGGACTCAACGTCTCACAGCTCCGGCGGTCCTGGTGGAGGTGGTGGCGGTGGCGGTAACGGTAGCCACCTGAAGCAGTTCGAGGAGGTCATCAACCAGGAGACGTTCTGGGTGGCCACGGAGATCCTCCGCGAGCCCAACACCATGAAGCGCATGAAGACCATCAAGCTCTTCATCAAGATCGCGTTGCACTGCCGCGAGTGCAAGAACTTCAACTCCATGTTCGCCATCATCAGGTGCGCTCTCTCCCCCCCCGCTCCCGCTCCACACTTTGGATTACCCATGGTGCACCTGGCCCCATGCCCTGTGTCATCACTACGTTATTAGTGTCATAATGCTTGTTTGTGCAGGGCTTGCTAACCCCCCCCCCAACTCCTGAGCTCCGTGGGTCTCTTTTCATAATAAATGAGCGCATCTCGGGGGCGGAATTGATTGTTTGTGTTTCTGCTGGATGCTTTGCCTAGGCCGCTGCCATCGTAAATCAATAGCTGCATTGTAGTGTCGTTATTACTGCCGCGAGGACACTGACATCATCCGCAGGCAGGCCTGTGGCCTTGCTGTTTGTGTATGCAAGTGTGTGTGTGAGTGAGTTTGTGAGCGTGTGTGTGTGTGTGTGTGTGTGTGTACGATTAAGTGAGTGCGTGTGTGAGTGTGTGTGAGGCTCTCTTTTGTGTACAAGTTTGCCTTTGTATTTGTGTGTGTTCTGTGTGTGTATTTTTGTGTGTGTTTGAGTGTGTGTTTGAATAGGGACTCCAGGCATGGATGTTTAGAGACTATATTGATATTTGTGTTAGTAAAGGTCAAATTGTACTTCTCTAAATCTGTGACGGAGATGTTTCCCTTTCACAGTTGTCTGTCGTGTGTCCGTGTACCGTGCAGCACCAACACACTCCATCAGGCACTGGTTAGAATGGCTCTAGTCTACCCACAGACCGGTATAATGAGTAAAAAGTCATTCAATTTTGTCTTGCTATCATTTTGTTTTGAATGTACTAGCTGATGGAGACACAGCACCACATTATTTACGTTATTCATTTATTATAAAATGCAATTACCAATTTCCGTGGAGTCCTCATCGCTCTGATTTAGAAAATTGGGGAG
>JAODXP020000020.1:2051755-2054255 GCA_027497455.2 Sardinella longiceps | reverse complement strand
ACATCGCTTAGACACTGCATTCTTCTCCAGCCTTTTGATCTCTTTATCCCCCCCCACACACACACACACACACACACACACACACACACACACACACACACACACACACACACACACAACCACACACACACACTTACTCCCGCTCACACTTGAAACACTTGACACACTTTTGCCTCAGCCTCTTGATGTTCCCCATGTTTTATTTAGTTTTGGGTGTGGAATGGAAAGATGGAAATCCCTAAACTCTGTTGCACCCTGGCTCACTCCTCTCCTCTCCCCCATTTCAAAGTGAGATTTCATTTAGTTAGGGGACTAATAGCACAATAACCCAGAGTGTGATATAATCCTTCATCCCCCATGTCTTGCCTGCTTTTTCAGAGCAAATTTCTGTGTTCAAAAGCCAACATCCAACGTTTATGAGATTTACCTTTTCGTTCTGCCTACCAGATTTCAAAGAATGCTGTACGTATCGGAGCAATCAGATCAGTGTGTGCATCTTAAATGTGAATGTCCGCAGTAATTCAAGCATAGCCTTGTTGTACGAACCTGCTGACTGCACGACATAGCGAGTGGAATGAAATAATTTGGAACAACATATACCGTATGCAAACACAAATGCGAACAAGCACTTCACATGGAGTCAATGGAACATACAACATTCGAAACCGATAGTTGTAAGATTGTAAGTTCTATTGACTCAGTGTAAACTGCTTGTTCGCTTTCGCGTCCGCGTTCGGTCTATGGTGTTCCAAATATGTTAATTCCACTGGCTATGTAATGCAATCAGCAGGCTTGCGCAATAAGACTAGGCTTGAATTGCTCCCAACCTTCGCTTGTAATGTTGACAATGAAGTGATAAAAGATGTTGGCATCTGATGCTGCAGTTCTGTACTCTTCAGCAACCCCTGCTCATCTCTGTGGGTGACACTTTTCTATGTCTTCTTGCTGACTAACCACAAGTCTTTGCAGACTTTAACTCATTTAGGGATGAATTAGAGGGATACTGCTGTGTAACGGTGGTTGTAGTGCTGCTGTATTCAGTGCTCTTCCCATCGTAAGCAGAGCCACTCGGGAGAGGAGAGGAGAGGAGAGGAGAGGCCACCTCGGGTCTTTTGCTTTGTTTCGCTTCTGCCGCTTCTGTCACCCTGTTTGATCTGCTTGGTCCTGCCCTGAATGGAGTGTTTTTTGTTGTTGTTGTTGTTGTTGTATTTTGCCGTTTTTGACAGGGTTTGGTGTGTGTGTGTGTGTGTGTGTGTGTGTGTGTGTGTGTGTGTGTGTGTGTGTGTGTGTGTGTGAGTGTGTGTGTGTGAAAAAGAGACAGAGAGTGCATCTTAAAAATACGCTGACATGTTACTGAAGCAAAAGCGCCTGTGTATCTCCACAGGGAACGACTCGAACGTCGACGGCCTGGTGAACTTCGAGAAGCTGCGCATGATTGCCAAGGAGATCCGCCACGTGGTGCGCATGACCTCGGCCAACATGGACCCCGCCCTTATGTTCCGACAGAGGTGAGGCACCCCGACCCCTGCCCTCCCTCGCCCCTCCCCTGTGCCCCTCATGTACCCCCCTCCCACCCCCCTAGGCTCTGCCCGCTGTCCCTGCTCCGACTCCCTGGCACAGTGCCACAGTCAGAAGTCTGTGCCAGGCCGCATGGCTGGGTCACACTCTGCCTCTCCACACCAGCTGTGAGCAGCTGCTGGAGGAGCCCGATGAAAACGTTCAGTTAGAAAAAAAACGGCTGCAGTTCATTGGCTAACAGAAGTTCTTATGAGGGGCTGTGGGGATTCCCTGGACTGGGTTGGGCTGGGCTGGGCTACGTCCATGCTGCTGCTGCAGCAATCGCATGATGTGCTTCGGCAATGCAGCAGAAATATGCAGTGTAGGAGTCGTCAGTCACCGCGTCAGTCATCATGTGATTTGCACACAAGCTAAAAGCTGCATGCTAGTTGTTGTGTTTTTTTTTTTTTTTTAAGCATAATGATAAGCTAGAAAACATTCTTGGCTGCTAAGCTGAACACAACCAGCCTCAAAGACAGACAGAAAGTACAGGGCTACCAGTGTGAGGAACAATGTCAGACAGACGGTGGTAAATTCATCATTTGTGCAAGTTCTAACTGACCAGTGTGTGTTCCCTGTAATGTTTTTAAATGATTGGCCCAACTAGCCTTGTGCTATGTTATTAAAGTTACAGTCTGGAAGACCCCCTCATCTGCAGAACAGATGTCTATTGGCCATTTAGCTACTGAACATTGTGGCATCACTTTGGTATGTAGACATAGTTGAGAAATATGGGGTTTGGCTTGGGACTCTACCTGAAATCCTGCCCAGGAAAAGCAGAGGATTATTTAGCAGGGAAAATGAATTTGGATAAACAAGTACTGTAATCTGTCTAGTGCTTGAAGACCACGTAAAAGTCTGAGAGGAACGGTTTAGCTCTTTGACTTTCTGAAGTCTCTGCTGCATTTTTGAGGAGGAAAGGTCCTATAAGTCTGTATTTGAT
>JAODXP020000020.1:2029255-2046755 GCA_027497455.2 Sardinella longiceps | reverse complement strand
CGCTGCGCACCGAGTCACCCCTGAGGAAGAGGCTGAGCTCCCCGTTTAGGATGCTGAGGGAGAGGAGTGGCTCGAGAGAGAGGAAGAGCGCCTCAGTCGTCCAGGCGGTCAGGGCTGAGGACAGGACGCCACAGGCCAGGCCAGATGAGGGGGACCGCAGCAGTAACTCTGCTGGTGGTGGTTATGGGCCATTGGCCTTCACGTGGCTCTGCAGGGACAGACATAAGAGAAGGAAGACACTCTGAGAGGGACATGAGGACAACATTATACTAAATCAGTTCTTTTAGACTAGCAACTTCTCCTCATGTACTGAACTTAAGAGTAGTGCCCTGATCGCAAAAGTATTGAAGAGACATGTACTGAACTTTAGAATAGTGGGTTGATCTCAAAAGTATTGATGAGATGTGTACTGAACTTTAGAATAGTGGGTTGATCTCAAAAGTATTGATGAGATGTGTTGAACTTATCTATATAGTACGCTGATCTCAAAAGTATTGATGAGACATCTACTGAACTTAAGAATAGTGCGCTGATCTCAAAAGTATTGATGAGATGTATTGAACTTAAGAATAGTTCCCCGAATTCAAAAGTATTGATTTATGTATTGAACTTAAGAATAGTGCGCTGATCTCAGAAGTATTGATGAGGCATGTACTGAACTTAAAAATGGTGGGCTGATCTCAGAAGTATTGATGAGACATGTACTGCACTTAAGAATAGTGCGCTGAAGAAGTACAGAGAGTATGAGATGATCTAATGCCATGATGATTTTGATATAACTTTAATATTTGTACATTAAATAATAGCGCTGTGAGAATTAATTCCAAGTCATTTTGAGGGTGCAGTTTGTCTGAAGGAAAAGTCGGGTAGAGATTAAAAAATGTAAATCATTTTTATGCAAAGCTGTTTCTACCGCCATCAGTGTTGACAAAGGTCTTTGTCTGACAGATTCATCTTTTCAATTTCAAGCCTACCTTGTTCAAGCTTGAACTGTAAATGTCACCCAATGAAATGTTGTATTTATAATTAAATGTAAAAACTCAGTGTTTGATACTTTCATTGAACAAAGTATTTAACTATTTTTCTAAGGAACATGAGGTACTTTCATGGTTCACTTGGGAGAATTTCTAAATAAAAGGCAAATTGAAAGTCAGGCGTTTAAGTTTTCCCCTGTGGGCCACTGTAAGCATATGGAGAGCAGGTTGCTACATTAACTGCTGTGTGTGTGTGTGTGTGTGTGTGTGTGTGTGTGTGTCTGTGTGTGTGTCTGTGTTTGTGTGTCTGTGTGTGTGTATGTGCCGTTTGGCAGGCTACGCGCTGATGCCGGCGGGGAAGACGGACCTGTCGGACTCGAGCCACAGCGAGATCTCGTCGCGGTCCAGCATCGTCAGTAACTGCTCGGTGGACTCCATGCTGGCGGCAGCCCCTGAGGAGCGCTGTGCCAACCACCGACCCTGCAGCGCACCAGACGCCAGCAACGCACACCACACACTCCCCCCGGCCGACTGCAGTCAGCCATGCACAAGGTAAACACACAGGGAACGCACACACATACACACACACACTCACAGTCTCCCTCTCTCTCTCTCTCCCTCTCTCTCTCTTTCTTTCTCTCCATCACTTTCTTTTTATTTCAGTCATACTCTCCTACACACATACACAAACACAAACACGCAAACACAGATATTGCTGTTCCTCATCCCTGCACAAAGTAAACATATGGAGTGAAGACACACACACACACACACACACACACACACACACACACACACACTGCTGTTCCTTATCCCTGCGCAAGGTAAACTTAGGCAGTGCACACACACACACACACACACACAAACGCAAGAAAACATATTACTATTCCTCATGCCTGCACAAAGTAAACATATGCAGTAAACACACGCACACACTCACACACACACACACACACACACACACAAACACTCATATACACACGCCCTGAGCCAGAACGTCTCACAGCTTTCCTCCTTGTTCCCCAGTAAAAAAGTGATGGCAGGTCTTTGTACACAAACATATAAAACCAAAGCTGCTTTATTAGAATGGCATGGCAGCACACTGATGGATTAACAGTGGGGCCTGGTTTTATATGGATGCTTTTTAATTCAGTCGAGTAGGTGGCGCAGTTTATAGAAAGACTGTAATTACTTCGATCACTTCCTTGAGGGAATCTATAAATCCTGCGTGTTGTTGCGTTACCCTTCTGGTTTCCTTGAGATAGTTTTAATATCCCAAAGTCTCTTCTGTTTCGCCATCTGTATTATTTTTTTTTATGATTTGCACCGCTAGTAAAATGATTGAATCCAGACAAATAAAAGAAGCAAAAACTTTTTGACGAGTCAGATAGGGTGCAGCTCAGCAGGAGACTGTTTGTGTTGCACAATATGTCAATCCAATGTGTTGCGAAGAAAGTATTCTGTCCTGTGGATCCCGGCTACAGCATGCGGTGCTGGTAGCCGCAGCCACCAGCCAATTGCTTTTGACTGCTGAGTCAAGTTGTTTTAAACAGGCTTGGCTGTCGATCAATCGCTGTGGGAAGTCCCCAGCTAGTAGCACAACATTTCTTCCGACGTTTTTTTTTCACATTGTGTGGTAGAAGTTATTTAATTGCATGTACTATGCAGTTACTGGTACTATCAAATGCAGAAGCACAACAGCTGTAATGGCCTGGTGGGATATTCATCTTAAGGTGATATATGGCTAGTCTTGATGTGCTCCCAAACTTCTAGTCTGATGATTGGTGTGTGTGTGTGTGTGTGTGTGTGTGTGTGTGTGTGTGTGTGTGTGTGTGTGTGTGTGTGTGTGGTTAATTATGCAAAACCTGTGTGCTGATTTTGAAGTGGTCTTGCACTCTGAATTATAATTCTGTTCATGTCTAGATGTTGTCTAGACTTTTGGCTTATCAGTTGTTACATTTAATGGCTTGAGACCTCATAATAATATCATCTGTTGTTTATTATAGTACCTACCATTGTGTAAAATTGCTTCCTCTGTCTCTCAGTTCATCTGTAGGACGGCCGTCATCCGTAACACGCGGCTCCACGTTCACGTCGTCGACAAGCACAGAGGAGCTCACGCCGGACCACGCTTCGGTGGAGACGGCCGACAGTGGACGTGGCAGCTGGACGTCCTGCTCCAGCAACTCGCATGATAACTTCCAGAGCGTGCCAGCGCAGCGTGCTCTCCGTCACTCACAACTGGGTGGCCCCATCGCCGAGGTGGAGCCTGGCCCCGCTTGGACTGAGGACGCCGCAAACGCTTCGAATACCGTGGCCGCAAACGCCAATGCCAACCGACACTCCAAGGACAGCTCAGAGCTCAACTCAACGTCACGGCAGAGCTGGGCGTCCTCCAGCTCGCTGTCTGACACGAGTTATGGCAACGAGAGCAACTACGGGACCATTAAGCGCTGGCCGGCCGAGCAGCCCGCTGCTGCTGCACAGGGCGAGTCCTCTGAGGGCTCACAGTCTTCAGACGCCAGCTACAAAACGGTCACGTCGAGCACAGAGAAAGGCCTCATAGGTAAGGCAACGCAATGCAAAACTCATAAGTGTGCTGCACTTGTAGTGTATGTCTGTTTTTATGTAATTGTGTGGTCGTATTTATGTGTGTATTTGTGTTTATTAGTGTGTGCGTCATGTTTGTTTGTGTGCGTGTGTGCGTGCTTTGCCCACTGTGCACAAGTGTAGAGTGCTGTGCGGTAACTCCACTTGTAGAGTGACTTTTACTGTGCTATGGAATGGCACCAGCAGATATTGGCCTCGTTCTGAACGTACAATAACAGACAAATTCACTCACTGAGCTTCTACAGTATTTTTTAACATGAAGTGTGGCATGTGGAAACAATACACCGCTCCACTCGTCGCTATGTTTATGAATGGAGCAATTCACTTGGCCACTTCCAGTGGTTTTGAACTGGTCATCATGTGGAATCAAAGCTTCAAACCAAAGTGTTGACAATGAGGAGCTTCACTAGATCTCCTTCTGCTCTTTTTGTTGGCATCAATCAAAGAGTCAAATCAAAGACTCCCGCTTAAGCTGCAGCAGCTGCTGAGCTGCCTGTCTATAGTATTTGATGTGCTTTTATGTGCAAGATGCTTTAAGAGCTTGAAACCGCCACCTTATTATTGTACCGTCTTCTAAAGGTTCCTGGACTTTGTTACATACTGTGACATTGCAGGCCAAATCTGCTGGTGCCATTCGTTTTGCATGCAAGTAGATAATTTCTTTTTATAGGAGTTTGTGACCTTGTGAACATTTCATTGATTTATTTGTTTTAAAATTCCTTTTATTTGTTTATTTATTTATTTGTTTGTTTACCATTCCCTCCCCACTTCAAACCCCTCCACCTCCACCACACACCCCTACCTCCATCTCTGTCACCTCCACCTCATCCCTTATTCTCCCCATTCTTTCTCCCACCCCATCACACTCCCCACCTTGTCCCTCCACTCCACTCAACTCCACTCCGCTGGCAGTGTACTGTGTAACGTCGCCCACCAAGGACGACAGGTTCAGGTTTCCGCCACCCACTCCGCCGGGGTACCAGGGCCTGGCGCTGCTAGGCGATGCGCAGGAGGGAGCGGCGCCGTCGGTGCCACGGCCGCCCCACCTTAAGCCGCCCGACTATAGCGTGGCCCTGCAGAGGTCAAAGCTGATGCAGAGCCCAGCCAGGCTGGTCCCCAGCAGACCCGCCAGCGTGGCAGGCCCTCAGCCGCTAGCAGATAGTGAGGAGGATGGTATGTGTGGAAACTAAACAAAACAAAATAATAATAAAAAACATAAAACAAAAACATAATATTTAAAAAAAAACCACTAGCCCATAATATAAAGGGACTAGAGCAGCGCAGAGCCAGCCACTGCTGCTGCTACTGCTACTGCTGCTGCTGATGCTTCTGCTGCTACCGCTACTGCTTGATGCTGCTACTGTTTTATGCTAAGTAGGGTCTACTCTAACCAGTCAAAACTTATGGGTTTGTCAGCATTGACAACACCCACAAAATATCAGGAGACAGCTGATCTCTGTTATCTAGTATCTCTTTATGGTACTTAAGTGATCAGTGATCCTGATATTTTTAAAGAGGAGGAATTTAGATATTATATAGTGGAAATAATAATAATATTATTGTGTCAGGAAGTAAGGCAAAGGTATCAGAGTCTGTCACAGTCACTGCTTGCTTGCTCTGCTAGCCTCACCTTGTGCATGTCATTGTTTTACTGGAGATAAATGCATGAACATTTTTAGCAGTTTGTTTACATAGTATTAGTAGTACAGTAGTCATAGTAGAAGTTGTGGTAATTCATTGTCATAGCAACAATTCATAGTTATAGTTGCTTACAATACAAGAGTGACAAGGTTTTGCTTTGATTGTCTCTCTCTCTCTCTTTCTTCCAGATGAACAGGTGTCAGCAGTGTAACTGCCGCCAAAGGACAGATGAACTGCCTCTGATGGACAATACTGTATGAGATAATTAGACAGAGGGGAGGAGAGAGGAGTCTCGTTAGATAAGCGTAGCACTGGGATCGCTGAGGCCTCCCTCCAGACAAGAGCACATGCACCTCGCCCTGCACCTCTACCTGCTCCAGGTGTAACCTCACCTGTCCCTTCACAAACAGTGTGTCTCACACACACGCACACGCGCACACACACACACACACACACACACACACACACACACACACACACACACACAGTATACTGTATATATAAATGCATATAGACTTGTTTTTAGCCCATTCGTAGATTTGGATGGTTTGTTTTTAAACTCATCTCGCATCAGGCTCTGAACTGAACTGAACTGAACTGAACTCATGGCACAGGATGGAATGTGTGTGTTTAATATCATGGCTTCTTGTGCAGAGAGAGGGGAAAAATATCCACGAGAAACTTTTTTTTTTTTTCATGATTTGATTTGGTAATAGTACCTCTGTTGTTGTACAGTATGTGACAACACTTATCTCTCACCTCAGTTGTAGCCTCGAACAATGTTGATTGCAGGATTCTGTAGAGGAGCCACAAGTAGCACAGGAGGGTTTCTGTAATGGAAAACAACGACCGGTCTAAGCCGCTTTTCCATCTGCACTCGTCAGCCATGCTGTGCTTCTGGTAGTTTCTGTAAACACTTGCACCAGGGCAAAACTAATACTCAGTAATACTGAGTCAGTATCATGCCGTTTGCATCTAAAAGCTGGGAACAGACCAACTATTATTAACCCCCGTATTGATACGATGGAACGTCAGAGCCAGTCATGGGTAATCCAAAGTAATCAACAGCAGTCGCAGGTTCAGTCATGGCAAGAGTCGTTATGCGTTTGGGGGGGAAGATGTGAAATGATGCGATTCTTTCCATTGTTTACACAATTATGACAACATGTTTGATATAATCTTAACTGGTCCGTTCTGTGGTCGCTATGATGCCAAGTATGACATTAAAATGCAGACTCAGTTGTTAGGTCTGTGCTCATAAACGACTCCCAATTACCCAACATTGAGTCTGTACAGTCTGTACACTCAATCACATTCTAATCGAAAAATACTGAGAAAAATTAGTCGATCTGTTCCCAGCTTAAGTGTGTAAGTCGGATTGAAACTTGATGGTCTGTTGCTACAGCCAGGCTGGCTTCACCATGCTGTATAATATACACACTGTGTATACATGAATGTATATTGAAGTGTGTATATCAATGCATATTCAATCTTGGTGAAATGTAAATGTAAACATCCATTAAGATTGAAGCACCATTTAGGTGCTGTTTTGAAAGTGTTAAATTTAAGGGGTCTAGGGGAAGGGATAATTGACAACACGGCATTAGCATACTGGTATCCCAAGTTCATGCACGGTCAAGGTGGTAAATGTATATTTGATCTTTAGAAATTACTTCAAAAGATCTCAGGAGAGTTACCTATAGTGAGCAGGGAAGGCATGGGCCTCAGATATATGAATCGTCCTAAACCTCATCCCTTAGTCCAGAAAACTCCTGTATATGTTATTTGAAGAGGGGATCAAACTCGCTCTGAAAGTGGATGAGAAACAGTGCATCATGCCTCGCAGCGACGGAATCCACTTTAGAAACGTCCATGGATTAGACGGGACTCTCCGCTAATGGGAGCATCAGTGAGTCTTGGCATGTCTGGCTGTCGCTGATGCAAATGTTTGAAAACGGTCTTTCCTCCCTGTGTGTGTGTGTGTGTGTGTGTGTGTGTGTGTGTGTGTGTGTGTGTGTGTGTGTGTGTGTGTGTGTGTGTGCACGTGTGTGTGTGTGTGTGTGTGTGTGTGTGTGTGTGTGTGTGTGTGTGTCTGCTTTAACAAAGAAACATGAGGTACTGGCAGCATGGTGGAAACACTCCTTTCTGTATGACTCAACACCTGTTGGAACCAGAAAAAGAACAAAACATCACAGACATAAACACAAGCAAAAGCTTTTTTTGAATGCGGTTTGAAAAAAAGAAATACAACAAAAAAGACAATATATGTATGCAGATATATTGGCACTGTATAACCATTGCTAACGAGGAAGCTTTATGTTCATTACATGTAGCCAACATGAGAAGTGTTTACATAGAACCCATTTGTTTACAGTTGGTGTTAGCCTCAGTGGTTGTCAGTTTTAGATGTTGATCATGGCTTTTGTTATTGTTACTATTTTTATTTGGTATTAATGCGGGACATGTGGATGCAGAATCAGAAACTGTTTTATGTACCTCACCGCCTCACATCCTCACCCTGTCTTCCGCATTCAGCTCCTGCTCTTGTATTCTTGTGTACATAACAGTGGAATATATAAACAAGGAATGCTCGTCAAGGGAAATATATTTATACTTGTAGGTGTGTATTTGGTTTACCATTCCTTGTTGATATGATGCGATTTTTGGAACAAAAAGTACATTTTTTGTATAGTATTTTAAAGAGACTGCTTTGATGTTTATTGCTGCCTGCGAGACGGACTCATAATTTCTACAGTGCCAGCCTTGAAAGACGACATGGAGGTGCGGATTTGTATTCTATTAAGGGATGAAACTGGAGTATCTCATTTCTTGTTGGCTGTCTGGTTGCAATGCTTTACATTGTTTTTGTTGTTGTTTTTGTTTTCCCTTTGCCATTGGAAAACTTGAAAATGGTAATATATACATATACAAATTTTACATATATATTTTTATTTGATATAAATTAATGTTCCTGATCATGTACAGCTCAAGAGAAAAAAAAATCCTCTATAAAGACTGTATTTGTAATATTTTGTTATAATAAAAATCCAAGATTGCAGTTTCCCCATTGCTGCGATGGGAAATTTAACAAGCTTTTTCTTTTTCTTGGGTTCTACATTCTGTTTTTTTGTTGTTGAATTACTGTTTTCCCAGTCCTGTATTCCAGTGACTATGTATCAGAGGATGGTTATTTATGTTGTTTATTTATTTATTGTTTTTGTGCCAGTTTGAAGTTCTCATTGCCCTTCACCTCTACCAAATACCACCCTCCACCACATCCAGGAGACTTAAATCTGCCATTCCGTCAGCCTGCTTGGCACCATAGCTTCAGGTTTAAATGTCAGGTTTAGATGATCAGGGTTTAAGGTCAGTCTGGATCAGTGTAAACCTCAGGAGTTGTGGCCTGGTGTAAGACCAGAGTCAGTTTGGCTGCAGTTTTCCAAGTTAAGATCAGGGTAAGGAGCACTTAAGTGGACCTCAAGGCTCAGGTGAGGTTGTCACAGTGAACGAAAATGAACAAAATAAAACAAAAATACACAAGGTGTGTTTACTGCCTTTAGAATAGGGTCCTGTGTATGGGTTGTTTTTCCCAGCAGAACTTCCATGCTCCTCCACTTGCACAAAATGTTTCTTTCCCCTCCCAGCAACCTTGTGAAGGTTTCCAATCTCAATATGCCCGACACAATCTTGAGCTAAGCTCGAAATAGAGTCCTTTATCTTTTTGCCTTAAAATACACTTCAGTGGATTCCTTGAAAATATGATTGCAGTGCAGAGATTTGAATCAGTTTTTTTGTGACTCATAGTGACTTCACTCAAGGTTCACCTAACACATGAAGTCAATGATGTACTCCAAGCTATAGTCGAATGGCCCTGCAACCCTACAGTTATAGACTTGTCCCTCTGACAAAATAATTTAAATCTACTGTATACTCCTAAGCTATATGCCGTAATGCATGAGTCCTCATCACAGCAACACTTCCTAATGATGAAGTTTATGGTCAAATAAGTTTGCGTCCTCAGGTAAAATGTCTCATACAAATTAGTGAAGCGGAGTTCTCTTAGATATCTAAACAATACATGGACATTATACAAGCTCTTCATTATGTGCACTGTCCCCAAGGGTGCGTTGGTGTTTAGAATGTATTTGGAAGACTTTAAACAACAACAACAAAAAACTTGACCAAAAATGAAATGAGTGCATTTTTGTGGAATTACTGGTATAGTGTAATGTTTGCCCATAAACTCTTAAAAACTGCATCTATTTGAAGCCATATGGTTGTGTAGATGACCATATGGCAACTTTAAATGTTCCTCAGTCTGTATTTTTTTTGGAAAGCCCTTAACAATTACCCAAAGTCCCTTATGAGTGCTCTCTCAACAACCGCATTTTAGATTGTCCATGTAACTGCTCTCTCCTCTCCTTGCTGTCTGTGGAGCCTTGGAGGGCCCTATTGCCAGAGAATCTGTTGTCCTCAGTGGTAGTAATGAGGTCTATAAGGCAGGCGCGGAAGGGGGGATAGTGATTTGCTTGGTGATTTTATTTTCATGTAAATGGCCCATGACCACACTCCTCATCAACACAGGGGCACTGCTAGACCAATTGCTCGGGTGTTTGGTAGCTGGAATGCAATAACTGACGTTTGACCTTGCTGCTCGTGCCCAGCACAGGTGGGCCGGCAGCTGAACTGCACGTAATTTACCTGCTTATGGAATCACCCAATTGCCATTCTCTGCTCTAAAGGCTTGGTTTGATTTTGTGTACAGTTTTCATTGCTGATGTGACTTATGTCTTTTAGAAAGACTACTGTGTGTATGGCTTTTTTGTATTTCTACTTGTGGCTGTAAATACTTGTTATATTTTGTTTAAGAGGATGTTCAAAAAGAAAGAAAGAAAAAGAAAAAAGGCCATTTTATTTCTGGAAGTCTACTTTTTTTTGACGACAATAAACTCATAAATGTCAACATTGTCTTTGTCTGATTTCTTTTTGAACCACAGCTACTCTGACGGTGCAGCCACTCATAAATATTAATTACGCTAGACACTCATGTGTTAATGAACGGATTAAAAATCGGAAATACTAGTGTGACAACCATGCTGCAGAGGAAGCGCATCTGTTTATTTCAATTACCAAGCAACTCTTTGGTGCTTTTCTCCAGCAGATCAGTTAGTGGTCCGTACATCCCAACTAAAGCGCCTGATCATGAATTAGTCAGAATGATCATCCAGCCTTGCTGGAACATCTTATTCAAGATCAGTGGCTATAACTTGCTGAACTTACAGAGAGATATGTGTCCAAACCTCACGCCCGGAGAAGATGTGAACGCAGATGAAAGTTCCTTAATGATTTCCCATCATTGATATGTGATTAGTGGATGTGAAGGGGGGGCGAGGGATACAGATGTCGGGCCCTGCATGTTAAGCACCTCATTCAAAGCCCTAAAAAGTTCACAGAGAATATTTCAGAAGAGCAAACGGACATTTAGAGAGAAAGTTCACTTCTCCCGTGGGAACACTGCCAAGTGGAGTTCTGGAGAATTTTTTCCCTGAAATTAGACACTCTCCATGCATTAAACATCAGAAACTTGAATGCACCCACTGAGCGTAGTGATTGAAAAGAGATTGGAGAGGGGAGCTGCGTTGCCCTCAAACAACATGGTTACGCACCAGGACATCCCTTACAACCTCTTAAATGGGCAGAGAAATGTTTTTGTACATTCTTGTGCTGCTAGACTGGGCTGAGTACTGTAGGCCACATCTGTTTTATTCATTTATATTCCCCGCTTCTGCTGAACATTATTTCATTCACTTCTTCCTTTGTGGTCATAAAAACCCCTCTATGACCTCAATCTGTTTTGAGATTGCATACAGTATGCAGGTTCATTCCTGACCCATGCCTGTGGTACCTTAGGCCTATATTGTAGCTACAGATGGACAGCACATAGCCTCTAAGCACTTGTTAATGTTAATTAGTATTAACTAATTTCAAATATATACTATACTATCAAGATAGTCCTTTATTCTTCCTGTAGGAAATGTAAACTTCACATGAACTCAGTGTTTGATTTTCATAGATGTTTGGCTGAGTAAGGTCAGAGTATTACTTTTTCCCAGAATCACATTATGTTTCTTATTTTATGTATCCTTATTGTAAACTGTTACCAGCAAAAATATTACTAAATAACAAAGAGTTTTCGTAAAGGGCCTATCTTTAACGTGTTTGGTGCTTACGGATGCTGTTGTGTTTGGCTACCTCCTCCAGTCTCAACTCTTGATTGCTAGGTGTCATGCATGCAGTCTTGTATTGTAATCACATGACAATGCGGTTTTCTTTTTACTTTTATACTTTAAGACACAATCAGGTCTGCAATCAAACGATTTTGTCTAGTTCTCCCTGGGGTTGCATGTTTTAATAGATCTATTTTTGTCAGAGTGCAGACATGCAATCAGTGCATGTTTGTCCAGGCAGCTGGGATCTAAGCAAGTCAATATGTCTGTGATGTTATTATCTGTCTGAGTGATGGCTGATGAGCTAGTTCCTGAGCTACAGCTAGCTGTCAAATGCGCCTCATTTGTCTCTTATGCAGGCAGCATGAGGCAGTATGACCATGAGCAGAGTGTGTAGTATGTGTCCCTCTGAGTGTGCCCAGAAGCTTTAGAGCTTAACTAACTCCTCATACTACTACTACTGCAACTACTACTATTCCTACTACCACTACTACTACTACAACTACTATTACTACTACTGCTACTACTACTTCTACTATTACTACTACTACTACTACTACTACTGTAATACTACTACTGCTCTACTACTACTACTACTACTACTACTACTACTACTACTACGAGGACTATTACTACTACTACTACTACTACTACTACTACTACTACTGCACTACTTCTACTACTACTATTAATACTACGAGAACTATTACTATTACTACTACTTCTACTACTACTACTACTACTACTACTGCAAATACTGCTGAGTTCAGATGCAAACCCTAAACACCATTTTTGTGAAAACTGAGTTAATGATATTGCGTGAATCCTGTATGGATCTAGAATATGTACATGAAATGTTTTGTGAACAATACAATAAAACCTGCTCCCGCCGTATCTACAATATCTGTTTCAAATCAAACACTTTAAACACCTGATAAAAACTGCCTTTTCTCAAAAGTGGCAAGTGAGTTAGGCTTTTGCATCTGAAGTCTATATACACTAGGCCAAGTTGTAGACTTGCTGCAGTACCTCTGAGTGCCACATGGTGGCAATGCATATCTTTTTTTCTAACCCGCCACTCTTGGTCCTTTGTGTTCAAAACTTGATAGTGAGTTAAGCAGATTTGTGTGTGGCATAAATTAGCCAGACATGATTTCTGTGGGAGACTGCCCAGTTCATTAGGGTACAAATGGGCCAAATCTGCTTTATGGAAGCAATTCAATTTTTGGTCTATTGTTGACGTAGTGATTATATTTGTCTGCATTGTTTGTCCAGATTTAAAAAAAAAAAAAATCCACAGCAAGAACTTTCTGCTTCTCACGGGTCCAAATACTGTTCGAAAACTGCTTAGCATTTAAGTAAGCTGAGAAATTGGAGAAATACACCAGAGGTTTGCACACTGTGTTCAGATTCAGTCGAGCCAAGGTGGACTGAACTACACTATCAACTACCATAAACAAAGAGATGCTTGATGTAGGAATCATTCACAGTACAAGAGCAATATTAACAAAGCTCACAGCATCAATACTTAGCGCTGCCTTACTCTCCACTCTACGGATACATACGACATCAATGGTTGTTTAGGTAAAGACATCAATGTTTGCTTAGGTTGAGACATACAGTACCATTGCTCTATAGTGTTGCCCGTATAGAATAAAAAATAATAAAATAAAACATAAAATCCGTCCATCGAGCGCGGTGCTTTGCTTCTCTACTATTCCGGCTAATGCACAGTGGAGTGTTGCAGAAGCCTCAATGTGAGGTCTTCAGGCACCCTGCAGTTACTGTGTGTCCAGACACACCAGCCAGCCAGACCCCAGTGCTTTTGATCCTGCCTGGCCCCTAGACCCACACTCCAACTCCCACTATGCAGTAGCTCTTCTCAAGTAAGAACACAAGACATGTATGTGTGTGTGTGTGTGTGTGTGTGTGGGAGGGCAGGTGAATGTGTCTGGTCTGGGGTGGTGTGGGTTGGAGTGAGTGTGTGTGAGTGGTTGGTGGTGTTTGGGATGTGTGTGTGTATGTGGGAGGGCAGGTAAATGTCTGGGTGGTGTGAGTTGGAGTGTGTGTGTGTGTGTGTGTGTGGGGGGGGGGGTTGTGGGGGGCAGGTGAATGTCTGGGTGGTTTGAGTCGGAGTGAGTGTATGTGTGGGTGGTGTGTTTGGGTTGTGTGTGTATGTGTGTTTGGGTTGTGTGTGTAAGTGTGTGTGTGTGTTTGGGTAGTGGTGAACAGGTGATGCATTGCATTAGTGTGGTGAGGGATTAAAGGCAGCTGTGATTTGTTAGGGTGACAGAGGTGGTGTCAGTCGGCAGGCAGCGCTGAGGGAGAGCCATCCATTTGTCCAGAGAGCAGCTTCTGCATCTGGGCTCTGAGTTTGGCTCCGTCCGTGCATCTTCTCTGTGTCTTAGTGCTGGCTCTGATGAGATACTGTAGGGGGACACTCTCTAATACCCTTCCACCAGTCCTGTGTGCCGATTGATCTGTGTGTGTGTGTGTGTGTGTGTGTGTGTGTGTGTGTGTGTGTGTGTGTGTGTGTGTGTGTGTGTGTGTGTGTGTGTGTGTCTGTGGTCTGTAGTGTCTGTATGTATTCACAGTCATTCATCTCCGGGAGCTCAGCGTGTGTGTGTGTGTGTGTGTGTGTGTGTGTGTGTGTGTGTGTGTGTGTGTGTGTGTCTGGATGTATCTGTCTGTAGTGTCTCTGTGTGTGTATTATGTCTGTGTCTGTCTTTTTTCTTTTGTGTGTACTGTTGCATGCATGTGTGTGTCTTTACACCACTATCTGTCTGTCTGTGTGAGTGTGTAAATACAAATAGCATGTAGGTCTGTATGTGTTTTGCTATTTACTGTTTGTGTTTAGCTTATCATGCACAGAGCACTCCAGAACTCGGATTCCTCTTTTATTAATTCTGACACACTGCAGAGCCATTTTAATTACAGTGTCCCTGCACTGATATGCCACTGCTCTGAAGCCTCCATGAGGATATACTGTACTGTAGCTAGCTAGCAATGCTATCCGCCTGTCACAGTCATAATTCTCAGACCCGTCTTTAGCAAATGGATTCAGTATGGAGATCCAAACACCTTTTGTTTGTTGCTAACATGCGTCTTGTCATCTTGTATTGTTATTTGTGTTTGTGCCACTAGCGCTGTTGTGTTGTGTTCCCCAATACATGTCGACGTAGCATACGGCTGCGGCAGCTGCTACTGTATGCTTGCTACAGTTGCGGCTTTGTTCATTTCATTTGCACTTTGTCCTGTTTCTCTTTCCCAGTCTCTATCCTCTCGGCTAGCACAATATTCTCTTAGCCTGCCAATGGTGTAAACACATTCAGCGAGACAGGAGGGAAATCTGTTTTAAATCACACACACACACACACACACACACACACACACATGCAAAAACATGCACACAAATACTCACACAAACACTCAGATAGATCTATACTCTCACACACAAACATACACACACACACACACACACACACACACACACACACACACACACACACACACACACACACACACGCACACACACACACACACACACACACACACACACAACAGTGAGTTGCTGTGTGGATGCTGCAGAGGCAAGCAACACCCTTTTCTCCCGTTGGGCTGATGTTGTCTTTTCAGTAGTGAGGGACTGGTTATCCCATGAGAGAGTGTGTCCGTGCAGCCCAGTGGACTATCCACCTCCGCACTGAAACACACACACACACACACACACACACACACACACACACACACACACACACACACACACACACACAGACAGAGAGAGAGAGAAAACACATGGGGCTGTCTTTGTGCTTAATATAAGTGTGAGGGTGGTGAAGTGCTTGTAAACTTGGGCACGTATTGCTGCTTGTCTCCATGGTGCATTTTTAATCCCTGCCACATGGCCGTGCTTCGGCTAATCTTCGTTTATTGTCCACCACTTGTGTGTGTGTGCGTGTGTGTGTGTGTGTGTGTGTGCCTCTGTGTGTGGATGAAGACAAATGTGTGTCTGTGTGTGTGTTTAAGAGAGAGAGGGAGCGAGAGAAAGAAAGAGAGAAAAGGCCAAGGCTCATTAATATGACCAATTATTTTTGTTTATGTTTATACATACACAATATTTGACAACTTTTGTGTTGTATAGCAAACAATGTGTGTATAGATTAGGCATACTGTATATAATTTCTGCACACACATGTCCACATGAATTTGTTAGGTAGGCCATAGATGTGCGAGTGTGTGTGTTTGTACGCAAAAGTGCATGCGTGCATGTGTGTACTAGCATGGCCATTGCCTTCCTATGTAATTCCGGTCAATTCTCACCTCCCTTCAGTACTCCGTCTGGGATTCCAGCCATTGGGCTCCATTACAAAGGACGCATCTCATGCAGGCCAATCAGTACACTTAGTAGAATACTAAGAATACAATAGTCTATCAGTCAACGGATGATCCAATCTTTTTGGAATTAAACATCTCCAACAAGGATTTGTTTCTCAATAGCCGCAATTCCAGTCCCTCGTACGAAAGGAAGCGTAGACCAAGTGGCTGGTCATGACTACACTATGTGTGTGTACGTATGCACCAGTACGTGTAATGGGCAGCATGTGATTGGTCCACCCAGCAGCCATCAGTGACTCTGATTGGCTACTACTATAGTTGAGCATTTCACAGTGTTGCACCACAGTGGCTCCCCAGTCCATTCTTCACATGTGTCAGGGCCCTGATCACCCAGTGCTAATGATTTATATAGAGCAGCAGCTTCCACACACACTAACCCACATTACTCAAACTCATCATACATGCCACAGACTCACACTGCTGAGAAAAACAGCAAATTTAATTAAGAGTAATTATCAAACTTTTTAAATTTAAAAAACAGGCCACATGTAGCAATATTCTGTTTCCGTTAGAGTTGAACTGTATCTTGGCAACTGCACATTAACTTGGCCCAGTTGAAATAAGTACAGTGAAGTTAGACTTGAAATTAGTGTCAGTGAAACTCAGTGTTATTAAAACTGAAGACATTTTTAGAAAGAAAAATACAGATTTTCATGGTACAGTAATTATAAAATCTTCAAGTGTCTTGACATTTCTTTCGCCATTCTTGCTACGCTTCTGTTAAGTTAATTATTGTGGTGTCAATTCATAATTTCTAATTAGACACACCCAATTACTCATCCATTACAATAAAATAACACTGAATGGGATAACAAGGTAAAGGTGTCAGATACTTGACAGCTGCCATACTATTTCCTCCTGTAGGATACATACACACTTCAGTCAAATATGTGAAAGTGTCATCTATTTTGAATGCAGTTTTTGAACTATTCAACATGTACCATAAGCTTATTTGGAGACATTATGACTATATCTCTAACTAACCTAATTGAGACTTGCTGAACCATGTCATTATCTATGTCACTGTCTTTGTCATTATCGCTGTCATCATTAGAGCTCTAAAAATGCTTCAGCTTGGGACAGTTTTTTTTGTCTGGGCTGTCAGTAAATGTGAAACAAGTTCTCATTATGACTAGGATGTGCTAAGACATCTTAATGGCATGACTTAGTATTCTGAGTGCATGGGATTAACTTATAGAGTTTAAAATTTAAACATGTGCAAGGGGGTCTGTGACTGGCAGATGATGTAAAACGTTGCAATATAGTAAAGAAAAGTAAAAGTTAATAGTCTTACATAGGAAATCACACACACACACACACACACACACACACACACACACACACACACACACACACACACACACAGAATATTCAGCAAAATAAGGATAAGAATTTCATTAAAAAAAAAAAAAAAATGAAAAACCTATTGGATTCTAATCATGGACAGCATCTTTAAATCCACTACTGTTTTAGTCACAGTGTAATAGAATCTCTGTAAACTATCTATAAGCTACCATCTCCTCTCTGCCTGTGGTGATAGTTACTTACCTGAATGATGACAACATGTGCTTGTGTCTGCTATCGGCAGATCAGTTCTGAATCTGATCAGGGAATACTGGAATACTCCTCCTCCTCGTCGTGTGCAGAAATGAA
>JAODXP020000020.1:2016755-2024255 GCA_027497455.2 Sardinella longiceps | reverse complement strand
TTAACAGTCCCTAACACTTTTTGCACCATCTATTGGAGATCTCAATGATATAGGTCAATTTAGTCTGAAGATCTGTGACGAGATGAGACAGAGTTGCGGTGGTGTGAATCAAATCACAATTTTGGTGTTTTAGAACGCCGCAGCTCATCTCGTCGCAGATCTTCTCGTCGCAGATCTTTGGTCTGTAGCCACCTTAAAGCTGTATTCTGCAAGTCTACGTAATTCCGAGACTTAGGCAAAAAAAATCAAAATCATACAACTCCTTGGTCCCTCCCCCTGTCTCTATACGCTCCTCAATGGCCCCTCAAATCCCTCCCTCGCTGTAGCACGTTGTCAGCGTTTTATTCCTAAATAGCCTTTTTCATACTTCCAAAAACGAAAAGTAAAACGAGTTGCCCAATACAGCTTTAAGGCCTCTTTCCTCTGGACTGATTCAGGCACAGCAATGTTTTATTAGTCGTAGAGAGTTTTTAATAAGGCTATGTTTTAATTATTTGACATTTCATTCAAACTGACCAGGCCTAACATGACTTGTGTTTCATTAAAAACTCGTTTGACTCATATCTGTGTTTGGCTCAGGGCTACAGGCACCTGCTGATTTGGTATTTAGCCTGTAGATCAGTTAATAATGGGAGTTCATGCACAATTAACAGTGCTTAACTGCCAGGGTTTCAAGTGTAAACATTTACCAACATCTGCCAAAATGCCCTTTCCTAACGGACACACATCAACACAAGTGTGGAAATTGCCTGCACACACACACACACACACACACACACACACACACACACTTGCACACACACACACACACACACACACACACACACATACACGTATGCACTCACACACACAGAAACACACACACACGCATGCATTCACACACAGAAACACACACACTCAAACATAGTGGAGTGTGGTTAATGACGTTGATTGCAAAAAAAAAAAAAGAAAATTCCACCATTTTCCCTTCAGCTAATTTTACAGCTGATAACGTCTCTTTGGCATGAGAGTCACAGGCCAGCTGCTGGCTATAGTCTGCCAGGACCACGGAAGCATGAGCTCAGTGAAGCCTCTCCACGTGACACCCACAAACCCTACCACCTCAGCTCACCCAAAGTTTCCTACCCCTGCCTCGCTGACAGAAAAGTGTCCCTGTAGTTCGTACAGTCACTTAAATGTCCCCTAAATATTCCCTCGACGTTTGTCCCTTCGAAGGTCCCCATAACGTATCACAAATACACACACACACACACACACACACACACACTCACACACAAATGGAACACATACTGTAGGTTATTTCGGGACACAATAAGGACAAGCAAGTGTGTTGCAGCACAGTTGCAGCTGTCTTCTCTGCTCCTCTATGTTAATCAGTGTATCTGTGTGCATTGATATTTATGAGTGCAGGGGAAGCCGGGAGCAGCTTGTGTTTAACCCTGAGCTCCAAACTGCGTGGCCCAGCTGTGTAGGAGCTTGAAGCCGTCAGTCGCCTGTTTTATTTACGGCAAACCCGGGGAGCTGATGATAAATAAAGCAGTTTAAGTCTCTCTCTCTCTCTCTCTCTCTCTCTCTCTCTCTCTCTCTCTCTCTCTCTCCCTACTAGGAGAGATAGATTGATGTAGATGGGGCTGCAACATTTTGAGATGTAAATTTTCATTCATTTATTTATTTGTTTGTTTATTTGTGTGCTTTTTTTCTTTCTTTTTTTTTCTTCTTCTCGCTCGTTCTATGTCCTCTGCCCGGAACATGTCATACCCAATGAAGGGTTTCCAATTTGTTTTCGATCGATGTGGTTTGTCCTTTGCCAGAGTGTGTGTGGGGGGTGGGGGCTCTGCGGCCCCCCTGGGCACACCAACTGTGGCAGGCAGCAACAGGCTAGCTTGGGTTGAGCTAATGGGAGAGGGGGTGGGGGGTAGGGATGGTTTGATGGGAAGAAAGAAAGAGAAATGGAGGGCAAACCATTAGAGGGCTTGTAAGGACCTCCAGACACCCAAATCTGTCAGTCTTGATTTGCCATACTGGAGAGATAGAATCCGGAGGTCTCCACCTTTTTTTTCTTTCTTTAAAGCCTTCCTGTTTGAACAATCTGAGGTCCAAGGACCTCCCTCAGGGGACCTTTGGTTTTTGTCAAGTATGTTTTTCTAAAAACTAATTTCATTGTATTTACTTCACTCTCATATTGTTATTGAGGTTTTGTTGAGAATAATATGTCTCACTTTGGCATAGGTGTTTTTAGTTATATGAAAATGTCAAGGTGTACAAAAGTGACCTCAGAGGATCTTTGGCAGAGCAGAATTGCCAAGTTTTTAATAACAACAATCCTCAGGTTTATTTTATTTTTGTAAAGTCTGTTACAAAATGGTAATACAACGTATGCCTTTGCCATTTATATGAATTTGTATCTCTAACAGTGAGACAAAAGTATCGTTTTAATTTCTGGTCATTGGCTGCCGTAAATGATGTTCTGAAGCTGATGTTACATACAGTGTAAGCTACCTTCTTTCTCTTTCTCTCGCATGGTCCTCCTCTCTTTCTCACTCTGTCTATCCAGCTCTTCCGCTCTCTCTTCCTTCCCCACTTTCACACTTGTCACTAGCTCTCTGTTCTCACCTCACATCTTCATGCTGCTCTCTCTCTCTCTCTCCCTCTCTCTCCCTCTCTCTCTCTCTCTCTCTCTCTCTCCCCAAATGTTTGACCTTATACGGATCTCACGCTCTCATCCTCAGTCTCTCTCTCTCTCTCTCTCTCTGCATGCTGTGCCTCCTCTTCCTCACTCATTAACACACACACACACACACACACACACACACACACACACACACACACACACACACACACACACGAGACACAGACACAGCCCCCAGACGCCAGCATGCCAGGAACCTCTTTGCCTCTGAATCTCCTATCTCAGTAATTATCATGTAGCTGACACGATCAATTTAACGGAGAGGCTTTGGATAAATTAAAGTTAATTTTAGATTATGACTCAGGCTGCATCTCACATGCAAATTCTGTGATTACAAAAACAAATTGTCAGTATTTTTTTTTTCTCGACTGCACACTTATTCTTTTCATTGTTGTTTATTTGGCTTTTAATGTAGCTATGACAATTAGCACAAATGCAATCCACAACAACAGTTCTGAGAAAAACCGAATAGTCTTAATCTTGTCTTAATCAAATAAAATGTTTTATCACTTATCATTTTTATTTGTACAGCAGTCAGTAAATAGCAGAAGGGTGGTCACATGCACATAATTTACCAGGGAATTTTGGTCCAGCAGTTTCACAATCAATTGATAAATTATGATACAGGGTTCTTAACCTTGCTGGCAAAATATCAATCCATATCCCTGATGCCATTACTGAAGGCGCCTTTGGTCAATCGAGTTGCCGCCATGATTGATGACCATGCACTCACAGGTATGCCCAGCATTGCTTGTGTGTGTGTGTGTGTGTGTGTGTGTGTGTGTGTGTGTGTGTGTGTGTGTGAGAGGCTTTGTGTGGTTGTGTGGTATGTGCAATGTGTATGTGTGTGAATGTGTGAGTGTGCACGCTGTTTGTATGTTTGTGTGTGTATGAGAGAGAGAGAGAGAGAGAGAGAGAGAGAGAGAGAGAGAGAGAGAGAGAGAGAGCGTTAGGGCAATTGTGTGTGTGTGTGTGTGTGTGTGTGTGTGTGTGTGTGTGTGCGTGTGTGTGTGGTGATATTTACTTCTAGAATGGCAACTGGTCTATCAGTGCCAGGAATCAGACTTTGATCAATCAGAATCCTCCATCAGCCGACTCCATCAGCAGGGCTGGTGATTGCAGGGGGAGAAGGAAAAGAAAGCTCATTTCTCCTGTGAGGAGACTGACTGTAAATCCCCTGTTTGTGTGGGCCAAGTCTACAAAACACTGAAAATACAGAACAAAACTGGAAAAAGCTCCCCTGGCTGGCTCCCTGTCCCACTGGGAAAATTCAACGCTTGGTTTCACTTCTGATGTGATTGGTTAGTGGGAGAAAAATCATCATTTAGAAAACAAAAATGTACAGTAGGAAATGTATTTGGAAATACCTGCTAATAGGCTAATACCTGTACAGAATGAAGGAATTCCGAGTCAAACTAGGAAGCACAAACACAAACAACCCGACTGGCACAGCTAAAGATTTGGCTAACTGGTTTTGGAAACATAGCAGTGACATGCTGTAAAGACATTACTCATGCTATGTGTTCTGTCCCCATATATATGTCCTGATATGAACTCCTCCTTATGTCATCAGTGATCAATCTATCATTCAGTCTTTGACATTATAAGATGAATTGGAGATACCAATATTCAACCTCAATGTGATTTAAACCAGAAGAACACCACATTGTGTGTTATTAATATGGTGTTTATTTTTTATTTTATTTTTATTTATTTTTTTTTGTAAAGGTTTTCTAAGTATTTACCTTGTGTCACACTTAAAATGTAGCCTACTTGATTTACTGTACTGACAGACAAACCCAAAGTAATCTACTCCTAAAAGGAGTTCTTTCATCCCAATCTCTCGCTCGCTCTCTGTTTGTGTGGGTGACTGAATACGTGAGACAGATGAAACAGTGACGACAGAAAGGGATGAAAGAGGGGTTAGATCCCTCTCTATTTTTCACTCTCTCTCTCTCTCTCTCTCTCTCTCTCTCTCTCTCTCTCTCTCTCTCTCTCTCTCTCTCTCTGATGCTATGCTGCCTGGTAGAGTTGATCTGGATGGAGCTGTCACTTTGTTTAGGTGCTGGCAGGTATGGCATTTCTGCTCCTGATGCCACTTATCTGCCAGGAGCTGTTGTTTGTGTCAACCATGTGTACAGCCTCCCGTTGTTGCAACATATTTCACAGCTCTCTCACTGTAACCCCCCCCTCCCTCTTTCACACAGACACAAAATCAGATGATGTGAATAATTGAAATTCAAATCTATTAATATAGAATGACGTGTGAAATGGACACCCAAATCATGCTTACTCTACAATGGGTTGTTATAACTTCTATTATAAAATTTCATGACTAACTAGAAAAGTGCTCAGAGAGCGCAGACCTCCGCCAAGGCAATGTGGTCACAGACACAATATAAATTCCAGAACGTGTTCTGGATCACCGATCGCCACCAAAATCGAATCAGTTCTTGCTTGTGCCAATATACACGTCCGAAAATTTCATCCAAATCCGTGCAGTACTTTTCGAGTTATCTTGTACACAGACACACACACACACACACTGGCGAAAACATAACCTCCTTGGCGGAGGTAACTAAGGCACTAACAGGCCAAGTAGGACCTCACAACACTCCAGACTTCAGCTGTATCTTGTTCCGTCCGCCACAACTGAAGATGCAAAGTTTTCGTTGAATAACTAGAGAACCGTAGCACACACAAAGTAAGAAAGTAAAGACTAACACAGACCGACACTGTGTGTTGATGTGTAACTTGGAGCGTAAAACATGTAATAATTGTGGTTCATAGATCATACATGTTTAGTGTGGGGATGGAGATGGGGAGGGAGATCAAGTTTCTTGAAATAGCATTTTATGTATCGCTGGGCAATGCATCTGTCATAATAAATCAGTTACAGAATGGCAGAAAAGTTTATTTGCCACATGATCACATTGGACAGCCTCAGTGATATGATCATCACTTTTAGTTACGCCACAATTTCCTTTTTTGCTTCACTGTCTGGTGCCCATCTTGGTTAAATACGGTGCATTCTTGGCATGAAACGGCATCACAACTGGGACTCAGTCACAGCTCCTCTCATACACACCATCAGTGTGTGAGTGTCTGAGAGACACAGCGCTCATGAATTTTGATTTGGGACACACAGATTGCCTTTTTTGTAGATACCGTAAAGCTTAGGAATAGGATTGCCTGGACCCTGATTGCTTGGTGGAGTATTTTCTCAGAAATACATCAAGAATGACTGAATGCCGGTGAAAAATCAAGGGAAAAGTGCAAGTGGGGGGACATTTCTTTTTTTTTTTTTTTAAAGGTTTGGCATTACTTCTTGTCTTTAAATAAAACAAAAAAAGTCTTGTCTTTCTTCTGTCAGACTGTGGAACTTCATTATGGCATTCATATTGTTCATTTCATGACCTCTCTTTAGTTTGTGTTGTTGTGAAATGGTTGTGAGAACTTGAACACGCTAGGCCTATATGAAAACTTGGTTTCGCTGTCTATGAACCCAGTTTTCATTCAGCATTATACAGTAAACACATTAATAAAAGCTTGTAAAGGCATTACATAAACCTTTACAACTTGAAGTATCACAAAGAGTTATAAAGCTTCAATTTGTCAATTGTCTTCTTATAAGTCCAATTCTGTATGTAAAATAGTAAAGAGCAGGGGCGCCGCTGGCGGGGGTGGGAGTTAGGATGATTCCAAGGGCCTGGCACTGACAGGGGGGCCCAGAGAAAATTTGAACATTAAAATTAATATTTGAGGGGCCCAAAATTATTTTTTTGTCATAGGGCCTAAAATTTCTAGCAGCGCCCCTGGTAAAGAGTTACAGGCGCTACAGGCAAAATCAATAACGCACCATTACAGACACTAAGTAGGTTAAAGTGATATATTAACCTTGTATCAAAAGGCCTTTGTGAAGGTGTATGTGATACATGATGTCTTATGACTAGTTATGAGAATATATAAATGTCATGAATACTAATACCATGAGTTATGAAGCATTATGACTGATTTATAAGCCTTTATGAATGCATTTATAATGCTTTACAAATCCTGGGTTCATGTAGCCTGGCAACTCAGACTATAATGTGTGTTACCATGAATGATAGTCTGTGGCCCAAGAATCTCTGTTATCCTTTAATTTAAATGACATCTGCTCTTGATAGGGTAGCGCTACGACCATGGCTCTGGCTATGACAAATCAGAGCAATGAGCAAGCAGATTCACGCAACCCTAAGCCCACCCAATGACTCCCTGCCCACATTGAACATTGTGATTGGCCATATTTATCCTCAACGAGAGTTGAATATCATAGTTTCTTATGGCTGATGGCTAGATGTACTCGCTGAGCAATCAATTTGCTTCCGCTAGGGAACGTCTAGATTTTTAGACTAGAGTTCATAGAAACTGTCAGCAAAAAATGTTCTGAATCTGCATCCATGATATCACAGCAGGCCATGATGCATTCTCTCTTTCAATAGACAGCAATATCCTGAGATCTCATCTCACCTTGTTTGGTTGGCATCTGTCTGTCTCCTCATCCCTTCCAGGTACGGCGCATCATCATCATGAGTGTCAATGAAATAGTGTGTATGCCTACCTTTCTGCTTGTTTTACCCTTCATCCTCTGCATTCAGCAGCAGCTTCGTCCTCCCTGACATTCCTTTTAAAATCGGTGCACTCAATTAAGAGTGTGTACGTGTGTTATTCTCTCTCTCTCTCTCTCTCTCTCTCTCTCTCTCTCTCTCTCTCTCTCTCTCTGTGTGTGTGTGCGTGCGTGTGAGAAGGAGTGGGGACGTGTTGTCCTT
>JAODXP020000020.1:1981755-2014255 GCA_027497455.2 Sardinella longiceps | reverse complement strand
CGACCTCGGGTCACGACAAGGGTGCTTGGACGGAGAGAGGGCAACAAGTCAGCACTCATATATGCTGGTATAGCTACCTGCAGAGGCTGAATGCAGCATTAGCAACCTACTGTATTGCTTAGCCTGTGTACTATGGCAAGCCGAATGAGCATTTATTCACTAGTTAACTAGTTTGCACAAAAATGGTTCACTAGTTAACTAGTGGACAGAAATTGCTTGCATGTATATGAAAATTATGCCTGATATCAAGATATCTGAATAAATGCTCATTCGGCTTGCCATAGTATGCTGTATGTTTGGCCATGCACAGTACTGTATGTTTTATCTTATACCAGAAAAGTTGCCACTGTGGTGCTGCAGAGAGAGGATTTAGGGAGGTGGTTCATCTACTGTAGTGCAGCCCTGCACTTTTTAGAAGAGGACTATAGCTCAAGTACAGCACAGCATGTCACGTCAGTAGGCAGTACATCAGCTCAGCTTTTTGGACTGGAGAAAAAATATGTGAGGTGAGATGAAACCTAAGGACGTTCAGGTCTTTTTTTTTTGGTCACTTTTAAGTAGTGCCTCACCCCAGGCAACGTAAAGGCCTATATATTATGTTTGGTACCTAAAAATGCACTTTTTATGTCATTATCATGCATGATATCACAGAGGAAGAAATACCTCGTAAAAATGCTTCTTTTTTTTCTTTTTCATTAAGGGATGGTAATAATTAAAGGGGAACTCAGAAAGTATAGACTTTTGCCAAGGCCAAAGACTAGTTTTTTGCAACGCTAGCGAAAGTGGACTTGTCGAGTCACCCCATGAGTTGAAGCTACTCCAAAATTTAATGGTTTTGTCCTTGGCCCAAGGTATGCCTTTCCACCTAGTTTTCCAAAAAAAGAGGAGGAGGTTAATCTCTGTGGCATTCAATCTGCACACAGAAAAACAGACAAACTCGAAACTTTCATATTATTGGATGTTATTTGTCACACACAATTCTTGAAGAAGATTGGAATCCTTTTGAGGGGACAATGGAGTCTTTAGTCTCTGATAAGACTGCATGTTTGGGTAATTGTGTGTGTGTGTGTGTGTGTGTGTGTGTGTGTGTGTGTGTGTGTGTGTGTGTGTGTGTGTGTGTGTGGGGGGGGAGGGTTGTCTGACCATAAAACCTGTCTGTTCAGGCATTGTACCTCAAGCAGGGTTGTAATGTACTGCAGGGTGGCCCAGCAGTTGGTGCGGCGCAGCACGTTTCCATTGGAGAAATGTTTCGCATGAAGGGTAATCTGCACATTGGCAGTCTGGAAAGGTCAGGCACATAAGGAGGTTTAAGACCAGGGCCATTACCACCAAAGAGCACAGGGAGAGGGTTGGCAGGGTCAGATGGCTGTTCGCTCTATTTCAGTCTCTTTTAATACTCTCTCTTTCTTTTCTTTTCTTCTCTTTTTTCACCCATTGTATTTCCCTTGCCATGACTTTACTTTCTGTTTTATTCACTCCCAAAACCCCCGTCCATTCCTTTCTTTCTTTCCCTCCTTCCCTCCCTCTTTTACTCATAATCTCATCCCACCATACTTTAACTCACATCTTTTTCTTTCCTCTATTCATCTCTATTCATTTCTTTCCTCTTAAAATGTTATACGCATCCATATTTTATGCATATAAATAAGTGCCCCCCCTGACCCCTGACACCCCCCCCGCCCCCACACACACACACACACACACACACACACACACACATAAATACACAGACACACAAAGGCACAAACACACACACATACACACACACACAGAGTGAACTTCATGTATTTCTGATGAGGCGAAGCTAAGGACCTTGCTCTTCATTAAGATTAGAGAAGTTGGATTTAATAGCCTTGGCAGATTTTGTGCGCGCTCGTATCTTTGACTGATCTCCAGTGCCTTACAAAAGGGGTGACTAACGAGGGGCGGTTGTGGGAGTGTGAGGGTGTGTGTGTGTGTGTGTGTGTGTGTGTGTGTGTGTGTGACGGGGGGGAGAGGACAAGAATTACTCAACATTTTTTAATGCCAGTCCCTGGGCTGGCATAGCGGCGACCACCATGCGCCGGCTGCATATGGCTGCCTAATCTGTTTCGCCAGCTGTGCCAGGTGTTGAGCCTTGTAGTCCCTCTGCAAGGGCACGCAAGCACCTCAAGAAAGTTTGCGGGACCCATCTGGTGAACACAAAGGGCCACCAAGTCAAACAGGACTCACTCCACAAAGGGCCAATGGCAGTCTATGGTGCCTACAGCGCATACAGTACCTAACTAGCAGGAAATCGAGCAGATGTAGGCCTACTGCATGCTCATAAAGCGGTGATCATTTCACGGTTTCATGGACCAATATTTTATTATGTGCTCTCAGGCACTATATATACTGTACTTAGTACATTAAAGGCCTGATTATACATTTAATGACTACAGGCTAGTACAGAACAGATCAGCTAGAGGATGCACTCAGGGTGATATTCTGGTTTAGGCCTAAGGATCATGACTGACCCATGCATGCCAAACAGAACTTACAAACACAAAATCAATGTACACCCCACAAACACACACACAATGCACCTTTCAGCACTCAGTACATTGTCCATTCCTTATTTGCTGCTTAACATTGCTTTAAAAAGACTTTGATTTTTTGCTAATTTTTTTCCCATTTGTCTGCACTTGAGACATCTTTGCCAGTGTGGCCTTGGCGACCCCTGAGCGGAACGAATGTGCCCCCGACCCCCATCCTTGTTAAAGGAGCCTCATTGGCCGGCTTTCCTGTCTGTGGAGGCTCCAGAGCCCCGGTCGCAGTGCTCTAATCTCGCCAGGCCACAAAGGAGCATCGTTCTGGCTCCCGTGGCGAATGAACAAATCCCCAACACCCCCTTTGATTTGCACCCTCACTCTCTCTCCCAACGGATCTCTGCATGCTCCCCACTGCTCCAATTTCCACCGGCAGTCATGGGAGCGACTGGGATCAAGTGACTCATAGAGGAGGAGATACGCATCTCCTTCGCTGACTGCCGGCCATAGCCTGCGGAGGGTCTCACTGTGCTCTTGTGTGTCGATTGTCTGTCTGTGTATGTGTGTGTGTGTGTGTGTGTGTGTGTGTGTGTGTGTGTGTGTGTGTGTGTGTGTGTGTGTGTGTGTGTAAAGAGGCCACTGCTTTTAAAATGGCTGCCTTTGAAGTAACCAGCATAGGAAGCACAACATTCTTTTCTGCTCTTTCTTCTTTCTTGTTGGATTTCTTTCTCTCTTTTTTTCTTCTTTCTCCTATTCTCTGTAGCCTTATCTCTTTCACACTTTTGTTATGTCTTTCTTCTCTCTCTCCCTCTCTCTCTCTCTCTCTCTCTCTCTCTCTCTCTCTCTCTCTCTCTCTCTCTCTCTCTCTCTCTCTCTCTCTCTCTCTCTCTCTGTCCCCCTGTATTGGGGCGGCTGCCCAGAGGACATGGCTGAGTGAAGGCTGAGGGATGATGCCTTCCTCCTCTCTCCTCTCTCCTCTCTCCCCTTCGGCCTGCTCCAGTCAGAGCCCCATGGGCAGCTGCTGTCTCTGTGTAAGTGGTGTCTCTGTGGGCTACATAGAGCAGTGGTCAAGAAACGCTGGCCTGGACCAGTGATTTGGTCAGTGCCCAGGGATTTGTTAAGACCTGCACTTACAGGCCCCTTTCTTGCTGGCTTATTACTGTAAGAGTTTCAGAATGTTTTCAGAGTGAAAACACACACACACACACACACACACACACACACACACACACACACACACACACACACACGTGCACGCACACACGCACGCACACACTCACACACACAAACACACACACACACACACACACACACACACACACACACACACGCACGCACGCACACGCACACACACACACACACACACACACACACACACACACACAGTCTGTGCAAGTCTGTGAATCTACTTAAAAGTGCGATATGACACCAGAACAAGTGCATCAGTTGACAGTAATCCTTAATAAGTAAGGCCTAATTCATCATGGTAAACTAGTTTTTAGCATGTGCTTGTACAACACTAATCCATTTTCACCACATGTGTGTGACTGTGTGACTGAGGGCCAGTGTGTGTGTGTGTGTGTGTGTGTGTGTGTGTGTGTGTGTGTGTGTGTGTGTGTGTGTTTGTATACATCTGTGTGTGTTTAAGGCCCAATCTCAATTCACCCCTTGGCCCTACCCCTTACCCCTACCCCTCCGTTTTGCGCGTTCACGTGTAGGGGTAGGGCTATCCCAATACTCGTTAAGGCAGAGGGGTAGGGGTAAGGGGAGGGCTATGTAGCCCTCGAAACGTAGGGGTACTGACAGGCAGACTCCGTTTGGAGGGGTACGAGATATTTCCCAGAATACAACGCAATCGCCTGGCAATAACCTGGCAACGCGAAACATTTTACAATGGAGGCGCCCGACAAGAGAAGAACACAAATGTAAGTAGCATTTTTTTGCCATAATTTAACTGTTTTAACCGTTTTAGATTGTGATAACTGATGTATTGTGTGAGGTTACTATGGTGGCAATGTGTAGTTGATAGTTGTAGTTGATATAAACGCCGTATGGGGAAAATCGCCGTTATTTACGTTGGAGTAATCAGTCAATGCACGTGAAAATGCCGTGTTGTCCCTTTTGAAATTGTATTTATTTGTATTTTTCTATAATGGATAAAAGTGCATGCTATAATGTCATGTCGTGTCTTGTTCCCCCAGAACAATGCTGAGCCCAGCAACTCCGATGTGCCATGCACCTTCTTGTTCCTGCTCCGGTCACCTCACCATCTCGTTCTTGATGATTGCACTGTTGCCCGTTTATGTTCATATTGTTAATTGACTGCACTGTTATTTGCACTATTTCTGAAAATAAGCTGCCTTACGAGTCTGTAATGTGAGTAATTTAATAAAAGAAATTAGCCTAAGGACAAAAGGTTTATGAGCATGATTAACGTTTATCGATTATCACATCAACATCATATGAACGACAGGAACGGATATTGGTAACGTTATGAAGAGATTTATTATACAAGGGATAAGAAAAAAATGGGGGTACATTCACAAACAAAACATCTTAACAGATCATTTTAAAATATGTCAGGCATTCTTTAGGCATCTTAGAACAGGCATGTTGTGGTCCAGTCGGCAATAATTTGTAGGATGACCCGGCGTCTGCTGGAAAGAAAAAACATGGAAAGATCAGACTTTCATCCTCTCAAACCAACACGTCGATGGCACACACAATGCAGTGCATTTATTTACCTCATCAAATCTGAACCTGGTGAACCGCTTCAAAAACGCATGAGCTGCATGTTTATCACAAACGGAACAAGGCGAGTAACGTTAACAAAGGCTACGCGTTAACGTTAGCTTATGCTTTCAGATAGGTTAGCCAGGTTACGATACTACTCCAATCAATAAATCAGCAAATCCAACGACACAAGCAAATTGTTTCTATATTACACGATATCACAAATGTACAGTTACAAGCAGTTTCAAACACACACAGACATTATGATATCCACACACACTTTACATGCGTTATTTGCATTAATCTACATACCGTAAGAAGCTCCAGCAATCCCAGATGTCGAAGACGCTTCTATTCGATTCAAATATCTGTAAAATACCCGAATCGCCCAGGACAGCGCTACAATACGAGCAGGAATGTTTGTTTATTTCTGGCTGATGAAGCTGTCGCTTTGGTTACGTTACCAACTGACGGCGAGGACCTATGACGTACGTGACTGTGAAGTGTTATCCCAATTCATAGGGGTACAATTTCAAGCCCTACCCCTGTGTGCACGCACCTGGGTATATGTACTTCTGTGTGTTTGTGTATCTGTATAACAGTGTGTGTGTGTGTGTGTGTGTGTGTGTGTGTGTGTGTGTGTGTGCATGGGTTTATGTATTTATGTGTGTTAGTGTATGTACATCAGTGTGTGTGTCTCTGTGTGTGTGTGTGTGTGTGTGTGTGTGTGTGTGTGTGTGTGTGTGTGCGTGTGTCTGTTTGCATAGCGATGCAGCATCTCCCTCCTGAGTGACGTGCCTGAGAGGGGAGTGCAGGCTGGGGGTGATCAGGAGGTCTGGCTTCAACATGTGCTAATGAATATAAATGATTCGTTTCTGCCAGCGCCGGGGCTCCGTCACTCTAGAGATCGCTGCCAGCCAAAAGTTACCCACCGCCGCCCCCTCCACCACCACCACTAACACTACTGTGCCTCCCAAGCAGTTTGCATTCAAAGCCCTGTTCGTCTCTCACAATCAGCACAACAACATTTTAACAAGTGGCTCTTGGTAACAACCACCATGCTGTTCTGCTATTTAAAAAAAAACAACAACAAAAAAACCTCACAAAAACAACAACAAAAAACAGCCGAGTAATGTTGCTTGCCACTTGACGCAATACGCTAACGTGTTGATAGCTTGAATACATTTCCTAAATGTCAGTCTGTGTGTTCAACATTATGAAAATTGATAAATGACAAGCTAGGGTCACAAAATCCTCAGATTAAGCAATTGAATTTTTCCCACAATTGAATTGAATAGTGAGACGGGCCAAGAAGAATATTTGAAAAATCAGAGATGCCTGCAGCTGTCCCAGATGTCAAGGGACATCAGTCCCATCCAATAACCTGTCAAAGCCTCTCAGCTCAACACAGAAATCAATGAGCAGAGTCATGCTGTGGTATGGAAATCAGAAGGGCATTTATTTCTGTGTGTGTGTGTGTGTGTGTGTGTGTGTGTGTGTGTGTGTGTGCGTGTGCCTGTATGTGTGTGTGCGTGCGTGCGTGTGTGTGTGTGTGTGTGTGTGTGTGTGTGTGTGTGTGTGTGTGTGTGTGTGTGTGCGTGTGTGTGTGTGTGTGTGTGTGTGTGTGTGTGTGTGTGTGTATACTGTAAGTGGTTTTGGATCGAGAGCAGCTCCATTACCGTAACTCTATCAGGGTCCATTGGGCTCTGTGGTGGGTGGTGAAGGCGGAGGGTTGAATAGGTAATGGTGTTGGGGACGTATCTACTCTGTCACATTGCTTGTGTGTGTTTATGGAGGACCCCTTATTCACGCTCCTGCTCTTAAGTGACATTAAAACCCTTAGAGTGCAGTGGCAGTGCTCTGCTCTCCAAGCCCCCTGCGTTGCTTTCACTGTTATTTAGTTGCTGCACAGAGACACCTTACTCTCCTAATGACGAAAAAAAGAAAGAAAGAAAGAAAAACTCATTGAGCTTTTGATGGGCCAGTATCCTTCTCTCTCACACCGCCTCTCTTTGTTACATAATCAAGCTTTCATTGCCACAGACACGGCCGACAGTTTTACTTGTTTGGGGTTTTGGAGGCTTTCAAGTGGCATGCAAAAGCCCCTAAATAGGATCCCATCGTCTCTAAACAAATGGCCTCCCTCTGAGAGGTCCCTCCTATCTCAATATTAAAGCCCATGGCTGGACCGCTTTGCTCACTGGAAAATGGATGTGACTGCGGTGAAGAAACTGTATGGAGAGACCAGCCATGTGTACTTATAGCTTTGCCTCGGGTATTGCTGTGTGTGTGTGTGTGTGTGTGTGTGTGTGTGTGTGTGTGTGTGTGTGTGTGTGTGTGTGTGTGTGTGTGTGTGTGTTTACGCAATGCTACAGAGTGCACTCATTGCTGACACACAAGTAATATGTCTTCTGGACACAGTGAACTTTCCATTACATTTCCTCTGTCTCTGCCAAGAGTATTTGTATTTCTATCATGGCAGAAAAAAGAAAAATACAAATCAATAAGGCTGAGGTGTATTCCAAGTACTTTTTATTTTTGCGATCATGTTGAAGTGCAAATGAATGTTACATTAAAGGCTCCCCATGTAACTTGTCTTTTCCTTCACTCTTTTCTCGGTTTGAGCCAGGTTTGTGTTCACATTTTTCTCTTTAGAATTTCCACTACAGTTCGGCTCGCCAGCCCAAACTTGGACATTCTGTATTCATATACTGCATCTGAGGCACTAGAGAGAGTTGAAACAGACATCAAATCTAAAAATAACATTACGCCAGACATGCTTTATTGTGGTTACATACTGGTTGGAGTGTTTCCTTAGTGTGTGTGTGTGTGTGTGTGTGTGTGTGTGTGTGTGTGTGTGTGTGTGTGTGTGCGTGTGTGTGGGTGTGTGGGTGAACCACACTCATTTCCACTCCAAGTGGACATTAATTTCTTTCTCACCTGTTTGTCTGGCTCAGTTTAAACGTGCTGTTGGACGTGGGTGGCAGCTGTAACCTGCTTCCTCTCGTGGGCTGGAGTGGCGACTGGTAGGGGTCAGAGAGGACAAATGGGAAACAGCTCTGTTTGTGTTACCTTACTAATGGCTTGTTTCACCCAGCTATGAGGAAGGGGAAGAAAAAAGAAGGAGAAGAAGAAAGGCCATAAATTATTGTGCGTATGGTATTCCTATAGCGATGTGCAAGAGTGACTTGAAGGGCACTCTTTAAGGATGGGTTGTCATGGCTCCAGACAGGAGCTGGAGGTTTGATGGTGGTCGTAGTGGTGATGGTGGTGCTGTGTGTGTGTGTGTGTGTGTGTGTGTGTGTGTGTGTGTGTGTGTGTGTGTGTGTGTGTGTGTGTGTGTGTGTTTGTGGTGGCAGGGGTGAGTCCCGCAGTACACCTTCTCCATACTCTTTCCATTTCCAGCAAGCTATTTCACAGGGACACTCAGGGACAGCTCTCTTTTCTATGCGAGTGCTCAGCCAAGAGCTGATAGAAAGATTCAGATTATTTAAAAGCTGTCGGTTAATTATGATGGTGATGTAGATGATTACGGCTGAATGTGAAAAAAGGCCAGGCTACTTTGCAGTGGTGTCATACATCTGTGAGTCAAAAAAGCCCTTAGGGCACTCTTCAGCAGGCATTCCAACCAAATAAAAAGACTTAAATATCCTCTCTCAAAAAAACCTTGACCTGAAAAAACTGTTTTTAAACGGCTGCACTTTGTAAAGCCAATGGCTTCTTGCTGCATGACCCTGAATAGATTGGTATTACTGTAAGAGAGAGGAATCTCTCTTCTTGGAAACTCTCCTTCCTTGCTTGAGTCCTTTTTTTTTGCTCTTTCATGAAAGAGAGTCTTTGAATCTGACCTGATCGTGACTGAAGTAAAAATGCCAGAAACATGTAGAGCTGGATTCTAGCCAACCTAACTGACTTCATCAAAAGCTTTAATAGAGAGAAATGCAACCCTTACAACCCACCTTCAAACCACACCCCCTAGACCCGATTACTGTTTCTGATCATATCAGTTTGTCATTTCCTTTCCTCGTGACCATGCAAGGCTCTTTGGACTGACATTGTTTTGGATAGACTTTATGATTTGGCCCAGTGGAGCTGTGATAATTGAACGCAATTAAAGTTATCCGTGTCTCCATCAAGACAGTGTGATATCAAATGATGAGTCACTTTAGAAAGGCACCAACAACACAACACAACATCCCATAATGCAACCAGCTTAGTTGCTGGACGGGATAACTTGACCACATACTGTAGCGGTGCCAAGAGACATTACCTTGGGCTTGAGGAACAAAGACGAATACTCCTTACACACATATTTCCTGATGCCATGCGTGTGTGTGTGTGTGTGTGTGTGTGTGTGTGTCTTTCTATCTGCCTGACAGTTTGTCTGCCTGCCTGTCTGTCGGTCTATGTCTCCGTGCCTTTCTGTATCATTTCATTTAATGGACCTCTGGAAATGACAATGTCAAATGAAATGAATTGGCAGAGTCTGGAACATTGGATAACACAGGAGTCAATAGATGTACTCTGATATCCTGTGCTTCTGATAACCGTGAAGAACTTAGTCCTCTTTCAGTTAACTTGGAGGCTTGGAGGCACTGTTTGTGTGTATTTTTTGTGTGTGTGTGTGTGTGTCTGTGTGTGTGTGTGTGTGTGTAGGCATGTACAATGTGTGTGTGTGTGTGTGTGTGTGTGCGTGCGTGCGTGCGTGCGTGCGTGCGTGCGTGCGTGCGTGCGTGTGTGTGTGTGGAGGTGTCTATGCATGTACAAAATGTCTGTGTGCGTGTGTGTGTGTGTCTGTACTCTACAACTTCAAATCTGTCCTCTCCCACCTCTCTTTAAATCTTCCTCACGACACAAATGGGTCCCCGTAGACGTGAAGCCAGAGCCATTTATCCGCACTAAGCTTAGCACACCTCACCCTCCCCCCAAACACACACACACACACACACACTCTCTCTCTCCAGCCCCCCTGCGTATCTCCTGATGTTATCGACTCACTATGGCCACACCGCTCCAAATCCAGGCATGCAGGTTAAAGAGAAAGGGACGAAGACTCCACAGATGCCCTGATAATGGGCCTGGTAGTGATGCTCTGTGTGTGTGTGTGTGTGTGTGTGTGTGTGTGTGTGTGTGTGTGTGAGTGTGTGTGTGTGTGTGTGTGTGTGTGTGTGTGTGTGTGTGTGTGTGTGTGTGTGTGTGTGTGTGTGTGTGTGTGTGTGTGTGTGTGTGTGTGTCTATGGGAGGGGGGTGGTTGGGTTCATCCTATGGTCTTCTGGAGAGATGGGGGAGGGGGGGAGGTGTTAAGAAAAAGAAGAGGTCAGGGTAGGTGGAAATAGATGGGATCGGTGGTTGTCGCAGGCCATTATATCGCCACAGCGTGATGCACTGATAAGACACAGAGAAGCCCTGCCATACGACTAAAGCATGCTGGGATGTGCGGTTTCTCACGTTAGCTCAGTGTGATGGTGTGTGATAATGGGAGCCTACTTTAACTACACCCCCCACCCAAGACCCATCACACACTTACTGTACAGTACAAACACACACACACACACACACACACACACACACACACACACACACACACACACACACACCCACCCACGCCACGTCCCCCAACTCTCTCCCACTCCAGATGTGTAAATTCGAGAGGTGGCACCCAGTAATGAGGGTGGGCATCTCAGCTGCTTCCCCACTCTCTCCTGTCTCTCCTCTCTCCTAAACAGCCCTAATCTGCCTGGTGTCTGTGGGGATATGGGTAGGCAAAACAGATCTCCTCTCTCTCTCTCTCTCTCTCTCTCTCTCTCTCTCTCTCTCTCTCTCTCTCTCTCTCTCTCTCTCACTCACTCTCTTTATCCCTCCCTCTCTGGGCACGATGATTAAAATCTAGGCTAGCACTTGATGAAAAAAGTGAAACAGTTCCTTCCGCCTCTTTGGTTTTAAACTTTTTTGGGGTGTGTGTGTGTGTGAGGGGAAGGCAGGCTGGCAGACGGACAAATATGGTGTGTATGTGTGTGTGTGTGTGTGTGTGTGTGTGTGTGTGTGTGTGTGTGTGTGTGTGTGTGTGTGTGTGTGTGTGCGTGTGTGTGTGTCTGCTGTACGTGTGTGTGTGTGCGTGTGTGTGTGTGTGTGGTTGTGTAGCATTCTTGCTGTACTAGGCAGAAGTGAGAATGGGTAAGATGGGTAAACTTGTTCTGCCACACTACACTACAACACACACACACACACACACACACACATATACACACTTGCTGTACTAGGCACACATGAGAACAGGTACACACACACACACACACACACACACACACACACACACCCCCCCACACACACACACACACAGCAGACTGATGGAGTGCAGCTCCTCCAGGACTCGTCTGAGTTCTCACCTCCCCCCCCCCACTCAGCTCCACTCTACTCCACTCCACTGTTGCTGTCCGTTTGGGGCACACTAAAACCCACCCTTAAAGCTGCATTCGCCACATCTCTGTGACACCCATGTGACGTTTTCATGACACCGGAGCAAAACGTTGATCCTTTAGGGGTAATTACAGTTGAAAGCCAAGCTTGTGGAGCATTCTGCCGGCTGTCAGTCAGTCAGGGCACGTTCTAATTTTCAGTCCCATGAAAAATCTCCTCGCTAGACGAAGTTTTCTTCTGATGTCGAAACTGTCCTCCCACAGATGCGTCACTTTGAGTGGATAGACAACATAAAGATAAGGGAGGACTGCAGCATCGCCATTACGGATGAGTGTACTTTTTAATTTCATTTAATTTCCAAAACATCAGGTGCTGTTGTTCCGCTCCACCAGAACAATGCAATATGTTCTTACAAATACCTGCATGCCTATGCAGGAAATTTAGGATAAGAATGACCTTTCCATTGATTTCATGCTGTTCATTCTGCAGCCATTACTGCAAGAGAATATCATCATCAACAACACTTCTTGCTTCGTGCCATCAGGTTTGAGGTAATGTGCTTAAAGAGCAGGGTGTGAGATATCTTCATTCAGTACTTCATTAGCACTAGGTCAATCTCAGGCCCCTCTTTCTGCTGCTGTCTGGTTCACTCAGCAATGTTGTGGAAATCAATTACTCCCATATAGACACCAAACATAGCACAGCACTTCCTGTGTCTGACACAGCACCATGTCTGTCGTTGCGACATCATAAAGGCATAATCATTCCACTGGTCAGTGATAGAGGTCCTTAAAGTAAGGCGCCACTGCTTGATCTTTTATTGTGCACTGTAGTCAGTAAGACCATGGATTTTAACACTAATTTTAGAGATGTGCTGTGAGCTGTGATATCGCAGTTGTTAACTGTGTTTTTAAAGGTTCCTCAGATAATTAGTTTGCATTGTTTATTTCATAGATGCCTAGATGGAAGTGTTGTGAATTGATTACATTTCTGTTTAAATGCAGTGTCTTAGGAAGGTAGAAATCCCACAACCAGACTAAAGTAAGCTACTTGAAGGAATCTACATTAAAGATATCTGCCTGCCTGGTTAGACAGCACTTCAATTGATTCATTCAATTCTCATTTCCAGGGGCATAATCAGCATGAAAGTTTAAGTTAAATTGAAGCATTAAACTCTTACCAAATCTTCTATCAAACCTTTCTTGTAAATCGCAGGGGTTTATTCAATTCAAAACACGTATTCCAAATTCATTATTATTAGCATTCTAAATAAAATATCCTGATGGGGCAAGCTTGTTTATATTGAGTCTGAGGGATTTTTTTTTTTTCCAGCTAGGACCCATTCTCTTCTGTTGGCCTTGTAAGCATTGTAATTCTCCGTGGTCTCTGTATGTCTGTCTGATGTCATGATGTCTGTCTGATATATGTCATCATGTGTGATAACATCTGCATTAGCGTCTGCCCTGAAACTGGATCTCTCTGTGGGACAAAGTACTTTTGAATTTTAAATTTCCATTTGAAAATGGTAGTGTTCTGTCAGTCTTGGGCACACTCAACTCCCTATTCAAATACTGGAATGTATGTTTTCAAATTTAATATACTGACTGAGTCACTGAATACTTTTTCAGAGGGAAGCGGTCATTCTGAATAATTCACAGCCTCATCTTAACTCCCACATAACAACATAAAGTCACTTTTCCCTTCTGGGAGTGAAAAAAAAAGATGTTTGTGTGATTGTCTTGAAAGACAATAAATATCAGTGTGCATCTAGAATGTAGTATGCAATGTACATGTAGTAGCCTATGGCAACTTTCAGGGATGTGTGTACCGGAATGTGATGTGCACGTGTGTGTGTGTGTGTGTGTGTGTGTGTGTGTGTGTGTGTGTGTGTGTGTGTGTGTGTGTGTGTGTGTGTGTGTGTATGACAGCACATATGTGTGTATACATTTGTTTGTGTTGAGGGAGATGAGCCACTCCAAACATATGCTGAAGGGAGTTGTCTGCAGGCCATCTGGCTGCAGTGCTGATAGGTGTGAACGCTGGGAAGTGGCTTCTACAGCTGAAACGGCGGCACAGTCCGTGACCTAGCGTAGCAGGGTAACAGATGCGCCCAGAAAAGTCATCACACTTCCTGTTTGATACCTCTAATCCCCAAATGGTGATTAGTGTTAGCTCACCGTGAACGGTAATTTGATTTAACTTTGGCATGACCTCATTAGAAATTCTAAACATTGATGCAAAAACTCAAACTATAAAAAGACAATTCTTATTCACATCCAACAGGATGGATGGATATACAATAGTGATCATTGTTGTAATATGTCACACAATAATGGTTAATGACATAGCAGGTATTTGTAAGTGACATAACTATTATTCAGTACTTTAATTGTGGAACTATTATTATATTAATTTAATTATGCAAAGCAATGCACTATATTGTTATTATAGTGCATGCAAAGCAATGCACTATATTGTTATCTCCTGGCTTCTTATTATAGTGCATGCAAAGCAATGCACTATATTGTTATTCGGTGGCTTCTTATTATTATTATTATAGTGCATGCAAAGCAATGCACTATATTGTTATTCGGAGACTTCTTCTTATTATTTTTATTCCACTTACCACTTTTGTGCGATTAATTCAGCTTAAACTATGCAACTTTGCAACTTCATTCAACTACCGTTGCGTAGGTCTACTTTTGGTGACTTGAGCTAAATCGAAACTTTTTTTCTATCGTTTACGGTTTTTGCGTTATCGCCGATAAACGAGCGTCAAACTTCCCATTGAAATGAATGGTGGAACTTTCAGCATTCTATTTCCCATTGTTGTAACCTTAGCCACTGTAGTGTAAACATTCCACTGGTCCTGCTGGCAGTCGGAACTTTAGGATCCATGAGAATTCTATGTCAAGTAGAAACTATTATCAGCTGTATTAAATCAACTATTTCAACATTTTTAAGCAACTTTACAATAAGCAACTTTTTATGCAATTATCCACAATGTACACTATGACGCAGCCGAAGGCTGCGTCCAACTTTTTCAACTAATTTAACTATTTTAACAAGCAACATTCATCCAACTATCATACAATTCAACTTTAAGCAACTTTTTCCTTTGGCAACCATCATCCTATGCAACAACTTCCACATTGATGACCTGGCAACCAACATGGCAACCGCTATATCCGCCCTAGCAACGGCCTAGCAACTACCTCAAACACTCAAGCTGCGTCCCGGGAACCACCCCCACGATGATGACCAACCACTCAACTTAGCACCCAACATGATCAACATGGCAACCAGCATAGCAACCGACATGTCTGCCCTAGCAACTGCCTAGCAACAGCTTCCAGCATCCTTGTAATGTCCTAGGAACTACTCAAACAATGATGATCTGGCAATTAACACAGCAACCAACATGATCAACGTAGCAACGGGCATAGCAACCGCCATTTCCGCCTTAGCAACGCCCTAGCAACAACCTTAAGCAACCTTGCAACTTCTTAGAAAACACTTCAGCATTGATGACGTGGCAATGAACATTGCAACCAACATGATCAACGTAGCAACCGGCATAGCAACCGCCATGTCCGCCTTAGCAACGCCCTAGCAACTACCTTAAGCAACCTTGCAACTTCTTAGAAACAACTTCAGCATTAATGACGTGGCAATCAACATTGCAACCAACAAGATCAACGTAGCAACCGGCATAGCAACCGCCATGTCCGCCTTAGCAACGCCCTAGCAACTACCTTAAGCAACCTTGCAACTTCTTAGAAACAACTTCAGCATTGATGATGTGGCAATCAACATTGCAACCAACATGACCAATGTAGCAACCGGCATAGCAACCGCCATGTCCGCCTTAGCAACGCCCTAGCAACTACCTTAAGCAACCTTGCAACTTCTTAGAAACAACTTCAGCATTGATGACGTGGCAATCAACATTGCCACCAACATGACCAATGTAGCAACCGGCATAGCAACTGCCATGTCCGCCTTAGCAACGCCCTAGCAACTACCTTAAGCAACCTTGCAACTTCTTAGAAACAACTTCAACATTGATGGCCTAGCAACCATATCATGTTTTAGTTCTATTGTCAGACATTTTTGCACAAAACTTTTACTTTGATAAAACTTTTTTTTTTTTACAAAACTTTTACTTTTTTAAACTTTTTGCATGCACTATGTAATTTCCATGGAATTACAAATCTAGTTATTATTATTATTCCACTTACCAAAAACTGTGCAACTAATTGATCAGCAACTATGCAACTTAGCAACTTCATTCAACTACCGTTGCGTAGGTCTACATTTGGTGACTTGAGCTAAATCGAAACTTTTTTTCTATCGTTTACGGTTTTTGCGTTATCGGCGATAAACGAGCGTCAAAAGTCCCATTGAAATGAATGGTGGAACTTTCAGCATTCTATTTCCCATTGTTGTAACCTTAGCCACTGTAGTGTAAACATTCCACTGGTCCTGCTGGCAGTCGGAACTTTAGGATCCATGAGAATTCTATGTCAACTAGAAACTATTATCAGCTGTATTAAATCAACTATTTCAACATTTTTAAGCAACTTTACAGTATGCAACTTTTTATGTACTTATCCACAATGTACAGGTTGACGCAGCCGAAGGCTGCGTCCAACTTTTTCAACTAATTTAACTATTTTAACAAGCAACATTCATCCAACTATCATACAATTCAACTTTAAGCAACTTTTTCCTTTGCCAACTGTAAATGCAACCATCATCCTATGCAACAACTTCCACATTGATGACCTGGCAACCAACATGGCAACCGCTATATCCGCCCTAGCAACGGCCTAGCAACTACCTCAAACACTCAAGCTACGTCCCGGGAACCACCCCCACGATGATGACCAACCACTCAACTTAGCACCCAACATGATCAACATGGCAACCAGCATAGCAACCGACATGTCCGCCTAGCAACTGCCTAGCAACAGCTTCAGCACCTTCAACTGTCTCAGAACAACCAACATGATCACTAGCAACACATTGCAACCATGTCCGTAGCAACGCTAGCAACATTCCAGCACCCTTGCATGACTTAGGAACCACTCAACATGACTGCAATCAACATGCACCAACATGATCTTAGCAACCGGCATAGCAACCGCCATGTCCGCCTTAGCAACGCCCTAGCAACTACCTTAAGCAACCTTGCAACTTCCTGGAAACAACTTCAGCATTGATGACTGGCAATCAACATTGCAACCAACATGATCAACGTAGCAACCGGCATAGCAACCGCCATGTCCGCCTTAGCAACGCCCTAGCAACAACCTTAAGCAACCTTGCAACTTCTTAGAAACAACTTCAGCATTGATGACGTGGCAATCAACATTGCAACCAACATGATCAACGTAGCAACCGGCATAGCAACCGCCATGTCCGCCTTAGCAACGCCCTAGCAACTACCTTAAGCAACCTTGCAACTTCTTAGAAACAACTTCAGCATTGATGACGTGGCAATCAACATTGCAACCAACATGATCAACGTAGCAACCGGCATAGCAACCGCCATGTCCGCCTTAGCAACGCCCTAGCAACTACCTTAAGCAACCTTGCAACTTCTTAGAAACAACTTCAGCATTGATGACGTGGCAATCAACATTGCAACCAACATGATCAACGTAGCAACCGGCATAGCAACCGCCATGTCCGCCTTAGCAACGCCCTAGCAACTACCTTAAGCAACCTTGCAACTTCTTAGAAACAACTTCAGCATTGATGACGTGGCAATCAACATTGCAACCAACATGACCAATGTAGCAACCGGCATAGCAACCGCCATGTCCGCCTTAGCAACGCCCTAGCAACTACCTTAAGCAACCTTGCAACTTCATTAGTAATGTCCTAGAACTACTCAACAATGATGATCTGGCAATTAACACAGCAACCAACATGATCAACGTAGCAACGGGCATAGCAACCGCCATGTCCGCCTTAGCAACGCCCTAGCAACTAACCTTAAGCAACCTTGCAACTTCTTAGAAACACACTTCAACATTGATGACGTGGCAATCAACATTGCAACCAACATGACCAATGTAGCAACCAGCATAGCAACCGCCATGTCCGCCTTAGCAACGGCCTAGCAACTACCTTAAGCAACCTTGCAACTTCTCAGAAACAACTTCAGCATTGATGACGTGGCAATCAACATTGCCACCAACATGACCAACGTAGCAACCAGCATAGCAACTGCCATGTCCGCCCTAGCAACGCCTTAGCAACAGCTTCCAGCGGCCTTGTAACGTCTTAGGAACCACTCCAACAATGATGATCTAGCAATGAACATAGCAACTAACATGATCAACGTACCAACCAGCATAGCAACCGATATATCCGCCCTAGCAACGGCCTAGCAACTGCTTCCAGCACCCTTACGACGTCTTAGGAAACACTCCAACAATGATGATCTAGCAATGAACATAGCGACCAACATGATCAACGTAGCAGTCAGCATAGCAACCGACATGTCCGCCCTAGCAACGGCCTAGCAACAGCTTCCAGCGGCCTTCTAACGTCTTAGGAACCACTCCAACAATGATGATCTAGCAATGAACATGGCGACCAACATGATCAACGTAGCAACCAGCATAGCAACCGACATGTCCGCCCTAGCAACGGCCTAGTAACAGCTTCCAGCGGCCTTGTAACGTCTGAGGAACCACTCCAACAATGATGTTCTAGCAATGAACATAGTGACCAACATGATCAACGTAACAACCAGCATAGCAACCGACATGTCCGCCCTAGCAACGCCTTAGCAACAGCTTCCAGCGGCCTTGTAATGTCCTAAGAACTACTCCAACAATGATAATCTGGCAATTAACACAGCAACCAACATGATCAACGTAGCAACCAGCATAGCAACCGACATGTCCGCCCTAGCAACGCCTTAGCAACAGCTTCCAGCGGCCTTGTAATGTCCTAGGAACCACTCCAACAATGATAATCTGGCAATTAACACAGCAACCAACATGATCAACGTAGCAACCAGCATAGCAACCTATATGTCCGCCCTAGCAACGCCCTAGCAACAACCTTAAGCAACCTTGCAACTTCTTAGGAACAACTTCAACATTGATGACGTGGCAATCACCATTGCAACCAACATGATCAACGTAGCAACCGGCATAGCAACCGCCATGTCCGCCTTAGCAACGCCCTAGCAACTACCTTAAGCAACCTTGCAACTTCTTAGAAACAACTTCAGCATTGATGACGTGGCAATCAACATTGCAACCAACATGACCAATGTAATAACCGGCATAGCAACCGCCATGTCCGCCTTAGCAACGCCCTAGCAACTACCTTAAGCAACCTTGCAACTTCTTAGAAACAACTTCAACATTGATGGCCTAGCAACCATATCATGTTTTAGTTCTATTGTCAGACATTTTTGCACAAAACTTTTACTTTGATAAAACTTTTTTTTCCCAAAACTTTTACTTTTTTAAACGTTTTGCATGCACTATGTAATTTCCATGGAATTACAAATCTAGTTATTATTTTTCTTCCACAACGTTTTTGTGCGATTAACTCAGCAGCAACCGTTCAACTTAGCAACTTCATTCAACTACCGTTGCGTAGGTCTACATTTGGTGACTTGAGCTAAATCGAAACTTTTTTTCTACCGTTTACGGTTTTTGCGTTATCGGCGATAAACGAGCGTCAAAAGTCCCATTGAAATGAATGGTGGAACTTTCAGCATTCTATTTCCCATTGTTGTAACCTTAGCCACTGTAGTGTAAACATTCCACTGGTCCTGCTGGCAGTCGGAACTTTAGGATCCATGAGAATTCTATGTCAACTAGAAACTATTATCAGCTGTATTAAATCAACTATTTCAACATTTTTAAGCAACTTTACAATAAGCAACTTTTTATGTACTTATCCACAATGTACACGTTGACGCAGCCAAAGGCTGCGTCCAACTTTTTCAACTTATTTAACTATTTTAACAAGCAACATTCATCCAACTATCATACAATTCAACTTTAAGCAACTTTTTCCTTTGGCAACCATCATCCTATGCAACAACTTCCACATTGATGACCTGGCAACCAACATGGCAACCGCTATATCCGCCCTAGCAACGGCCTAGCAACTACCTCAAACACTCAAGCTGCGTCCCGGGAACCACCCCCACGATGATGACCAACCACTCAACTTAGCACCCAACATGATCAACATGGCAACCAGCATAGCAACCGACATGTCCGCCCTAGCAACTGCCTAGCAACAGCTTCCAGCATCCTTGTAATGTCCTAGGAACTACTCAAACAATGATGATCTGGCAATTAACACAGCAACCAACATGATCAACGTAGCAACGGGCATAGCAACCGCCATGTCCGCCTTAGCAACGCCCTAGCAACAACCTTAAGCAACCTTGCAACTTCTTAGAAAACACTTCAGCATTGATGACGTGGCAATGAACATTGCAACCAACACGATCAACGTAGCAACCGGCATAGCAACCGCCATGTCCGCCTTAGCAACGCCCTAGCAACAACCTTAAACAACCTTGCAACTTCTTAGAAACCACTTCAACATTGATGATGTGACAATGAACATTGCAACCAACATGATCAACGTAGCAACCGGCATAGCAACCACCATGTCCGCCTTAGCAACGCCCTCGCAACAACCTTAAGCAACCTTGCAACTTCTTAGAAACCACTTCAGCATTGATGACGTGGCAATCAACATTGCAACCAACATGATCAACGTAGCAACCAGCATGGCAACTGCCATGTCCGCCTTAGCAACGGCCTAGCAACAACCTTAAGCAACCTTGCAGCTTCTTAGAAACAACTTCAGCATTGATGATGTGGCAATCAACATTGCAACCAACATGATCAATGTAGCAAATGGCATAGCAACTGCCATGTCCGCCTTAGCAACGCCCTAGCAACAACCTTAAGCAACCTTGCAACTTCTTAGAAACAACTTCAACATTGATGGCCTAGCAACCATATCATGTTTTAGTTCTATTGTCAGACATTTTTGCACAAAACTTTTACTTTGATAAAACTTTTTTTTTTCAAAAATTTTACTTTTTTAAACTTTTTGCATGCACTATGTAATTTCCATGGAATTACAAATCTAGAATTATTATTTATTATTCCACTTACCAAATTTGTGCGACTTAATTCAGCTTCAACTATGCAACTTAGCAACTTCATTCAACTACCGTTGCGTAGGTCTACATTTGGTGACTTGAGCTAAATCGAAACTTTTTTTCTATCGTTTACGGTTTTTGCGTTATCGGCGATAAACGAGCGTCAAAAGTCCCATTGAAATGAATGGTGGAACTTTCAGCATTCTATTTCCCATTGTTGTAACCTTAGCCACTGTAGTGTAAACATTCCACTGGTCCTGCTGGCAGTCGGAACTTTAGGATCCATGAGAATTCTATGTCAACTAGAAACTATTATCAGCTGTATTAAATCAACTATTTCAACATTTTTAAGCAACTTTACAGTAAGCAACTTTTTATGTACTTATCCACAATGTACACTATGACGCAGCCGAAGGCTGCGTCCAACTTTTTCAACTAATTTAACTATTTTAACAAGCCAAATTCATCCAACTATCATACAATTCAACTTTAAGCAACTTTTTCCTTTGCCAACTGTAAATGCAAACATTATCCTATGCACAACTTCCACATTGATGACCTGGCAACCAACATGGCAACCGCCATATCCGCCCTAGCAACGGCCTAGCAACTACCTCAAACACTCATGCTCCATCCCAGGAACCACCACCACGATGATGACCAACCACTCAACTTAGCACCCAACATGATCAACGTAGCAACCAGCATAGCAACTGCCATGTCCGCCCTAGCAACGCCTTAGCAACAGCTTCCAGCGGCCTTGTAACGTCTTAGGAACCACTCCAACAATGATGATCTAGCAATGAACATAGCAACTAACATGATCAACGTACCAACCAGCATAGCAACCGATATATCCGCCCTAGCAACGGCCTAGCAACTGCTTCCAGCACCCTTACGACGTCTTAGGAAACACTCCAACAATGATGATCTAGCAATGAACATAGCGACCAACATGATCAACGTAGCAGTTAGCATAGCAACCGACATGTCCGCCCTAGCAACGGCCTAGCAACAGCTTCCAGCGGCCTTCTAACGTCTTAGGAACCACTCCAACAATGATGTTCTAGCAATGAACATAGTGACCAACATGATCAACGTAACAACCAGCATAGCAACCGACATGTCCGCCCTAGCAACGCCTTAGCAACAGCTTCCAGCGGCCTTGTAATGTCCTAAGAACTACTCCAACAATGATGATCTGGCAATTAACACAGCAACCAACATGATCAACGTAGCAACCAGCATAGCAACCTATATGTCCGCCTAGCAACGCCTAGCAACAACCTTAAGCAACCTTGCAACTTCTTAGGAACAACTTCAACATTGATGACGTGGCAATCACCATTGCAACCAACATGATCAACGTAGCAACCGGCATAGCAACCGCCATGTCCGCCTTAGCAACGCCCTAGCAACTACCTTAAGCAACCTTGTAACTTCTCAGAAACAACTTCCACATTGATGGCCTAGCAACTATATCATGTTTTAGTTCTATTGTCAGACAACTTTTACTTTGATAAAACTTTTTTTTTTTTCAAAACTTTTACTTTGATAAAACGTTTTTAAACTTTTTGCATGCACTATGTAATTTCCATGGAATTACAAATCTAGTTTAATTATGGAATATATCTTAGATATTCTACTATATTATATCATATAATATATTATAGGCCTATAGTTTACAGACAACACACACTCTAAGAAGAGGATTAGCGATAACTTTGACTTCTTTTTCGACTGATATACCACCACATATGCCTATGACAGGTTATCATATTAGTAAACTACTTCTCATTTTAATAACAACAAGCAGCCAGACACCGCAAAAACATATCTATTTATTTCATTCATCATTTACTCCATTTACTCAAGCCATTTCATGGTTTTGCTTTTTATTTTCTGCCATTCTTTGTTTTTATTTCTTAAAAACACTCTGAATTGCACCTGTATATGAAATACTCTATATAAATAGATTTGTTTTCCCTTTACTTAGCTCCAGGCTGGTTATCATTAATCATGTATTATTTTTTGCAATTCATAAGACCGTACCGGTAGGCCGTATGCAATGCTGCATGTCTTACGGCATTCACATCATGAACTCCATGTTTATGACTTGATAGATGATGCCCTGTTTTGAGCACGTTTATGATGGTTGTTTACAATGAACATTAGCATCAGTATGTGAGTGCATATGGTGTCCATTAAACATTGTAAACAGGAGCAGCTTAGCAGCAGACAGATGTAGACCCTCTTCCTCTAAACACACATACACACACACACACACACACACACACACACACACACACACACACACACACACACACACACACACACACACACACACACACACACACACACACACACACACACACACACACATCTGTGTGTGCACAACTTACACACACACACACACACACACACACACACACACACACACACACACACACACACACACACACACACACAGAAGGGCTCTTTTTGTATTACAACTTCAACATGTGATAATCCCAGTGGCAGACAGACTGTGTTTTGTGCTTTGAGATATCAACTGTGGTTTGCAGTGGCTCACACATCCCCATAGCCGCCTCACCTGAGACTGCTGTACAAGAAACACTCCCAGCAAGTTTGACAGAATCACACTGCACTTTACTCACAGGCTTGTGAAAAGCCTGGGCCCATATTCTAATAGTCTCAAGGTCGTTGCTCAGAGGATGTGGAAGATGGATTCTGTGAACCTGAAGTGTTTCTCGCAGTCTCATTTGAGGCAGAGATAGAGATGTGTGAGCCATGGCAAACCACAGTGTGCGTGTGTTGTGTGTGTGTGTGTGTGTGTGTGTGTGTGTGTGTGTGTGTGTGTGTGTGTGTGTGTGTGTGTGTGTGTGTGTGTTGTCAGTCTTGTTGTGTGAGACTGGACTGAAGGGCAAGCTGAAATTAGCCTCTCCACATGTCAAAGCCATATGTTCAGTAGTCAAACTGTATGTCAAAGGACTACGTACATCACTTACTGTGTGTGTGTATGTGTGTGTATGTGTGTGTGTGTGTGTGTGTGTGTGTGTGTGTGTGTGTGTGTGTGTGTGTGTGTGTGTGTACTTAAGATCTCTGTTTGTCACCAGTGTCTGCTGCTCCCCATTACTAGTTTGGAAACATAGCTCTCTGTCTGTTCTTTCCTAGAGTTCAATATGTATTGTGGCCCATGACATCAACACCTCACCGCCACTAAAGAAAGCTCAACTTGTTTCTTGTGGGAAGTTTTGAAGTGTGAGGGGAAGAAATTGGATGTGAACGTGCTTCCTGAGCTGTGGCACGGGGTGGCTGTCGCTGCGGCTGCCGCTAGTGATGACATCGCGTGCAACGGCATCAGTGGATGTTGCACACAGACGGCGGCAGCGTGGTGTGTGTATAGCAGCGGCAGCGGCAGCCACAGCCGCTCCGACGAGAGACCGCTTCTCACACTTCCTCTGATACCTTCGCAGCTGCATATGGAAATATGGCAGAGAGAGAGAGAGAGAGAGAGAGAGAGAGAGAGAGAGAGAGAGAGAGAGAGAGAGAGACTCCACTCACTCCGACGGCTGGTGAAGCGACGCAGCAGATTGGGGCGAATCTCTGCGGGGGCCTCAGCGTCTGAGCAGAGCGGTGCTACAGAGGAGGTGGATGTGTGTGTGTGTGTGTGTGTGTGTGTGTGTGTGTGTGTGTGTGTGTGTGTGTGTGTGGTGGGGGACAGGAGTGTTAGTCACAAATGAGAAACAATGACAGCCACTAACACCCGGCCCGGCAGATACAGCGCTGGGCCGGAGAGCGGAGAAATGGAGCAGAAAGTCAAGAAGGACTGGGGCTAAATTGTGACAGATGTTTCATCCAGTGTAGAGTACCTGTATTTGTTCGACTGTATACAACACACACCCAACACACAGCTCCTCTGATCTCTCCTCTCACCAGAGCTAGCCTGCTAGACAGACAGGTGGCCCTCGGGGTACTGAGATCTGTTTCACAATAACCTCTTTTGTTTTCACTGATTCTTAACAAGCACCCAAAAGAACTTGTCAAGGTGTATTCGAGCAAAAAAGCTTTGATTATTTGCATCAGTAAGGAACAGATAGTGGTAAATATGGATGATTTTGTGTATATGGCATTATAAAGGGTTATGAATGCATTAATAAAATCTTAAAAGTAATGTTAAAAGTGTTCACATCTGTTCATACAATCTAATGAAGATGATTATAAGGCATTATAATGTTATCTTTATAGCTCTTAACAATTTGGAGTGCCTTAAAATATTATGAAGATTCAATGTGTTCATCCCCTTCTTATGCCCAAGAGCTACAGTACATGTGCTCAAGATAAGATGAACACAATAGTATCAAAAGGCCAAAGAAGCTATAGACCTAAAAGTTTGACAATTCAAGTTTTAAAGGCTTATATGATTACATTATAGTGCCGTATGAGTACTGTTATGAGAATGTATGAACAGTAATGAATATAAATGTAACTACAAAAGCACTCGGAGAGCGCAGACCTCTGCCAAGACAATATGGTCACAGATGCAACATGAAATATAAGCAGCAAAAGTCCATCCATATGCCAAGTTTGGATGTGATACGTCAAAACATGTCCGAGATATGAGGTCACTTCCTGTTTGGTGACTTTGCCGTCAAATGTCATTTGCCGTAGAAGGCGAGCACTTGGACTTTTGAACAAAACAACGGATAAGTTTTGTGAGGCATGGTCCAAAGATGATGTGTACCAAGTTTCATTTTAATCAGCCAAAGTACAGGGGACAGCAGAAATATTAGTGTCACTTTTGACAAAATCCATTCCAGGTGGTGTTCTGGATCACCGATCACCACCAAAATCGAATCAGTTCTTACTTGTCCCAATACAGACGTGGTCCAAAACTTTCATCCAAATCCATGCAGTGCTTTTCGAGTTTCGAGTTATGCTGTACACAGACAGACAGGCGGACACACACACAGAAATACGCAGGCGAAAACATAACCTCCTTGGTGTAGGTAATAATTAGTTATAAGGTTTTATGAATGCAGTATCGCTCATTATGACTGCATTTATAAATCCTTATGAATATAGGTTTATCAAAAGTGTGCATAATTGTGAGGAAGCCAGTTTGATTATTGGTAGCTTATCATTGATTAAAACCAAATAATAATAATTTGGTTTAATTCAATAATAAATTATAGCCTGGCCAAATGTATTATAATTGATTTATCAGTGTATGTTGCAAGCCATATATTTATTCAAGACAAAGCGGTGTGTTGTTAACATAATGAGGTGTTTACATGGTGATGTTTGAGATGGTCTCTTTCTCTGACAGCCCACTGTGGGCAGAATCACCATCAGTCGCACCCCCACAGATGTAATATGTATGCCTGGTCCACAGGAGTGAAAATCAGCTCTTTAAAAATCCCTCTGATCACACAGATGGCTTGCAGGGGGAGGGAGAGCGAACCACAGAGAGAAAGAGCGAGGGAGAAAGAGGGAGAGAAGGGAGCAGAACGAAAGAATAGAGAGAAATGCACAGTGAGTCCTGTTTGTGTGTGTGTGTTTGTTTGTTTGTTTGTTTGTGTTTATATTGGTTGCTTGACTGTCCGTGTGTCTTGTTTGTGGATAGCAGATCTGAGTTTGTAGTCCTGCTTTAGCGTAGCGAGGGACAGCTCAGAGATTTCTGTGTTTGTTTGTTGTTGTTTTTCTTTTAAGATCTTTCTCGCAGATATTTGTAAATGCTTCATTTCTTTGATGGATTCCCCCCCTTTTTGTTGTTCTTCTGTTAACATTATGCCAAAAATTCAATTTTAAGCATTAAGAAGAAGACTGTATGGAGAGATAATGTTTTTATCCAGAAGTTATGTGACCCAGTTTAGGTATAAGTTTATTTCTCTTGGTGGTGAAGGTCAAAGAGTGAGGGAAAAAAAAAAAAAAAAAAACTTATTTATTTCTGGCAGACGTCCTTCACAAAGTAATCCCCCTCACCCTGAGAAATGCAGATCAGAAACTGTGTGTGTGTGTGTGTGTGTGTGTGTGTGTGTGTGTGTGTGTGCGCGCGCACACACATGCTCGCCTAATCGATATTTCATAATAAATGTTTATTTCACTCTCCCATGCTCTCGAGATGCATGGGTGCAGCTTATCCTTTCGGTGTGTATTTCCACCGGCTTGACCTCGTTCACCCCCTTTCAGACTGGCGCACGCAGTCTCAGAACAGGAACCCAGGGTACATTACCTTTATATGTTGTCTGGCAACCAAAACAAAACACTCAGAGGAGTCTCAGTATTTTAATTTATATTATTATAGTTCATACAAGAGGGGAATGGTAACTTTAATGTGGCCTTTCTGAAATTTTTTAAAAAATCTTCTTCTTCAAAAAAAGGATCAATTTACTGAATTGTTGTCTTGTTGCAAAACCACACAATTCCCTCACACACACACACACACACACACACACACACACACACACAGAGAGAGAGAGAGAGAGAGAGAGAGAGAGAGAGAGAGAGAGAGAGAGAGAGAGAGAGAGAGAGAGAGAGAATGACTTCTACACCACATTGGTGTGAAGGTGCCTGATGCATTACTGATGCATTTCAAAATATATTGAATGTTTCTTTTTTTTCCATTCCATCAGTACATTTAAAGTTCACCGCATGGTGGAATTTCCCACGTGTTTTAAATGGAATTTTCTCCTTGTATGTGGACAGAATGACGCCACCACACCATCAAGTTGGGTAAGTAGGGCATCTCAAGGGATTGGGTGAGGTGAGCTATACCTTTCAATTTTTTTTTTCTTATTTTATTTTAATGGTCTAAATAGATGTGGCTCTTCAATGATCACACTAGCACTTGATGGTCTGCCACGGAAATACCAACTGACACTCTCTGCTGTCTGTAGTTCATTCTGACCACTTTGAGGCCTCGCGAATTAAATGTGACATTTAAACAAATAGGATTTCAGAGAGTTGCTGGATTATTCCGCAGCCTTACCATCCCCAAGCCTCGGTTCCTTATACAGCTTTCACTGCCAGGCAATTCATGGCTTGGATGTGCCATTGGGAGGGCATTAACATTTATATAGAGATGTAGTCTAGTTTTGCTGGAACAATAAATGGCTATTTTCCCACTTTGGTTCTAATGGAACAATGGACTTAATGGGGGGTATATACACGCTGTGCTCGGCACACAGCTAAACAGTGGCGGAACACAAACCCACCGCAACGACTTTTTGTTCAAGCCGTGTTGATCACACTTGTTTTTGGGCTTGACATTCCTTTGAGTCAGCTAACCCAAATCAAACTTACACCACCCATCCCCCCCTCCCCAAACCCCACCTCCTTGTGCCTCTACACCCAGACCAGATTCAAACACAACACAGAAAAAAAAACACATCGAACCAAAGGATAGAAAAACAAAGGAATGGCATATATGACAAACAACTGGCCCAATAAATAAATTAATAAATAAATCACCCTTCTTGCATGATGCAAGGCCTCTCAAACTGAATTTCATTGCACTCCTGCACATTTCTTTCTTTGTTTCCAATATTTAATTTACCTCTACCTCCACTTTGCTACACCTTCTTATCATAGCCACAACTGTAGCACTTATGCCCTGTCTTGTGTTGTCTCTCCTGTCCCTTGCTATAATGCACTGTCTTAAGTCACTGCACTCTATGTTTACCTCATGCATGCACTAAATATGAAGCCCTGTCTTGAATGTCTTTTTATAGCTTAATTATAACACCACTTGATCCATGGAGAAACAGCATTTTGTCTCACTGTACAAAGTGTATATGGTTGAATTGGATAGAATATAAACCACTTGACTTGACTTGATTTGACTTGACTTCTTGCAGACACAGACCCCCCTAACCACTAGGGGCACTCAAGCTCTCCTAAAGCCAAAGCTCAGTTCCATCCATCCAGGCCATCCTCTACGCAACACCCCAACACACACACACACACACACACACACACACACACACACACACACACACACACACACACACACACTTGCACACACACAGGTCCATGTTTCCTGTGGCTTAATCAGAGCTGTCCACTGCCTATGCTGTGGAGGCTCTCCAGTGGCCTGGGGAGTGGGAGCCTTTGGGAATGCATGCTCGCTCCACACATACAGTACGGGAATGCAGGAGCTCTGGATGGCGCTCAGCTCAGCTCGGCTCAGCTCAGGCGGAGAGGATCCATCCGTTAAAACTCCTAGCCATGTGTCCACGCGAGATAAGCTATACGCTTTACACTGACAGCCCCTCTGTAGATAGCATATTCTACACTACACATGTATGTGGGGGGATGGATGGGAAAGATGGATCAGTTATAGGAAAATGTTTTGATCGTGTATAATGCAGATGTGTAGCAGATGACATGTTTGGTGACAGGTAATTTGGGTTTGGTTACCATTCTGGTCTTTGGTGCCTTTGGATTTGGCCAGTTTCCCAGTCGTTTGTTTGTTGTTGATGTTGTTGTTGTTGTTGTTGTGGGCTTCTCTTATTGGTCCCCCAGTGCATCCACCACACCTGAGGCCTTCAGGATGCTCTATTTAACGTGTAAGCACAGCCCCAAGCGCAGGGCATGCCTGTTATGGGCCTGTCGAGGATATCATGACACACAGAGGCATGGTAGAAATGACCAATCAGCCTCGCACACCTCACAGAGAAAACCGTGACATGAGTCATGTTGCCCGTGTACACACAGAAATGTTTGAAGCTGTGGGATGTGTTTGTGTGTGTGTGTGTGTGTGTGTGTGTGTGTGTGTGTGTGTGTGTGTGTGTGTGTGTGTGTGTGTGTGTGTGCATACATGTGTGTTTGTGTGTGTGTGCATGTGTACAGAGAGAAAAAGGTTCTTTTGAGACACTCTGCCCCAGAGACTCAACAAGGGGCTGGAACACCCTCTGAAGCCTTACTCTATTAGCAATACATGATGCCCCACAACCTCACCCTTCTATTCCTGCACTCTGTCTCTCTCTTCTTCTTCTTCTTCTTCTCTCTCTTTTTTTCTCCTCTGGAGAGCTTCTGAAATATGTTGAAAGTAGCCCTTGGAGGCCCTTAGGACTGGAAAACAAATGGCATAATTCAGGAGCAAGCTCTAAAAACTCCTGGCTGTTCAACCACACAGTCTGCATTCATTTATTTTTCTTTTCATAATTTGGCGAGGTTCAAAAAAAAAAAAAAAAACCTGACAGCTGAGAGGGAATGTTTGATTGACACTTCCAGTGTTATGCTTTTAATTACACTGTAATACCAACACTTGTCTTGCACCATTTTGTAGTTCATCTTCCAGCAGGACTTGGCGAGTAGTTCAAATGGCATTGTTTTGTATTTTCTTTTACTCTGAATCAAAGAGGGCTATTTAGGTCATCACAAGTCCTCACAGCCATACTGTTAAGTAAGTTTCACCTTACTTAATAGGACCATACACTTTTACTGCAAGTGTAAGTGTGTGTCTAGTATACTGTATGTGTAAAAGGAAATTAAAGTGTCCATTCCCTTCAGTATATATTTACACTCATTATCCATTGGTTCCAATTAGCAGGTGCATAGCTTTCAGTAAAGTAGCTTTATTGCATCAGAGCTGGCCTTATTATGTGTGGCCTTATTATGGGTGGCTTTAGCATTTAGCTTTTGCAAATGTTTTTGTGTCCCTACCTTTAAAAGTTAATTAGAGAATTTCTGAGAGTTTGTTCCTCAGAAAGGTTTGGGTCAGCCCTATGTGGCATCTTTAAGGTGAAAACTTTCAGAAACTTTCACAGAAATAGCAACAGACTGTAGTGAACAAATACACTGATAAATATATCAAATGTCACACTTCCATGTTGTCTAGATCCAGGCTACACTGAAGTAAGCTATGCACTCCAACCAATTAGTGATGGCTGGCGCTTCTGTAATACATCTTACTGCCAGGTATGGACACGCTATTAAATACAATGAAAATGAATGCAAAAGTTGCCTTCAAGACAAAAGAAAATAAAAAAAAGAATAAAAAAAGACTGTATGAAAGCACCACACAGCACTGGCACTTAAATAAAACTTGTTTCTCAGAGAATGAGAATTTATGAGGTTCATTAGACTTTCAAGTTTATCACTTTGCTGTACTGTTTTACTATATATTTCAGGCCTATGCTGAGTCCTATAATAATGGATGCCCTCATTAACATCCATACAATCAGTCTATCACTCGGGGGGCTATCCTATCCTTATGATGCAATGGCGCTGTAACCGTGTCCTGCATGTGTCCAGCAGCCTGATGCTGTGACCACAGAAGATGCAACACAACCCCCATCTGTCTACGCAAAGAGCTCTCTGTCTTTATTCCTTTTTTTTTTCCTTTCCCCATTTTCCACACAGATGACCAAGTAGGGATCCCCGTGTATATGTCCACTCCTGTGTCGTGCTGAAACATCGCCCAAGGGGCACTCGGGTGGTCGGCGTGTGTCATGCTAGAGCGAGCGACCTGGCTGCGGCTGCCTTGCATTGTGCCGCCACCACCACTGCTCCGTGCTGTGTCGAGCGGCGCGTGTGATTCTTCTGCAGATGCAGCACTAAGCATCTGTCAGGGCTGCCAGCTTCTGTCGTCCGCCTGCCTGTCATGGGTACAAGGGAGGGCCCCGGAGCAGCGTACTGATGCATGGCTCTGTCACACCCACGCGCACAGACACACACACACACACACACACACACACACACACACACACACACACACACACACACACTTTCTGACACACTCTCTCGCACACACTCGCGTGCTTTCCTCATATCCTCTTCCACTCTCTCTTCCTGTCCCCCTGGTACCGTGATTGATGTAGGCTCCAAATGCGTGAGCACCTGCATACATAGTAAAAGGGGTTTCATTAAAAGGCCTCAATGGGACACTCTGCTCCAAGGAAAGCAGATAACAGATCTCACAGTGTCTGACCACCACCATTTATTGCTCGAAAAAAAAAAAAAAAAAAATTCTTTTATGCATCAAGTAAGTTTTGTGAATTAAGTTCCATAAAACTAAAAGAGAAATTCCGGAATGTTCTTTTGGCATGCTTGAGACTCATTCCCTTTTCCAGCCGACCTCCAGGAGAATTCTAATTGTTTGTTAGCATATAGAGGCGCCCATCGACTCCCTGTCCAGAGATCCTGCGGCATTTGATGTGACATTTCCCGCTTAAAAGGGCAACAGAAGATCATCCGTTTGTTGACTCCTGGCTGAGAGGGTTGGGGGGTGGGAGGGGTAAGGGCGTGTGGGACGGGGAGATTCCCCTATTGTCTCTGGAACTTGACATACTGCATGGCCGTCTGGCCAACTGCAGATTCTTCTCAGCTCGGCCCTGAGCAGAGCTTTGCTCCAACTTGGCCTCAACACAGTTCCTCACTGTCCCTCCACAACAAGCGGTTTAGCTGTTGTAATTTGCAGCTTATTACAATTTCAAAAGAATGGGAAGAAAAAGATGGGAATACATTGCTCACATGTTCTACAGGCTAGTCTCAGCATGCTTAGGCTACAGAAGATGACTTAGAGGACTGTTGGATGCTGTGTGGGTGTGAAATCATTGGAAAGATACAGTATGGGTGTCTTTTTTTCCCTAACCCAAAGATGTGTCAGATTGCTATCTAAAGCTGGAAGGGAGATTTTATCAAAAGCATACCCACACCCACTCAAAACACG
>JAODXP020000020.1:1958969-1981655 GCA_027497455.2 Sardinella longiceps | reverse complement strand
GTAAAGCCAACTATTAGGTAAGGGATAACATTCGGTGAGTGTTGTGTCTTGTTCTTATTAATTACTAAACAGTTACTATTACTGAACTGCTGAGGGCGCTACAGCGCACATAGACAGATACAATACATGTGTACTGTGTGTGGAGGGAAGGAGAAGAAGAGAAGAAAGTTTGTTAACTGTGCATCAGTCTCACGGTTGTTTTATGATATATAGGACCCCACATTTTTGGCGACGAGGATGGCCGTTACCGTGCCTTTACCTTCACCGTTTATGCCTTGCCCCGGTGAACCTACTATTACGTTTCCTACTTGGCTGAAAATGTTTGAAAACTTGTTGGTCGTTGATGCTACGGGAGAGAAGTGGCCTGAGGAAGGAAAGCGTGCCATTCTTCTCCATGCACTTGGCACTGAGGGACAAAGGCCCTGTCCCATACTATCACTTTACTATCACTTCCCCTCGATTTTGGCCCTAACACTCGGTTTGCGCGTTCATGTGTAAGTGTAGGGTGTCCCAATACTTTCATGACCGAGGGATAGTGGCTTTCAGCCCTTCAAATCGCCCCCTTCAAACGGAAGGAGGTCGAGTGCAGACTTCGAACGAAGTGAAGTTGAAGTGAAGATGAAATTACCCACGATTCTTTGCGAACTCAATCACCTAAACAAAAATGCAGTGTTCGAAAATGCATACTGGGTACTACTGGTATACTGATCCTGGCATGAAGTAGTATGTCGTATGTGTCACAGTTCAGCCCAGCTCTGTTACATCTTGAGCTGGGATTCTGCGCTCCCCTGCGCAGCGCGTGTGCCACGCCCCCCTTCTGGTCCGCGGCTATGATCAGCTGTCATTAGGCTACTCAGCTGATCAGACTCCGCTGATTGACGGCAGCATTTAAACCGCAATCAGCTGATTCAGCGCTGCGGATCTATTGTTCCAGGACCACGTTAGGCATACCCTACATCTGCCACGTTCTGATCTGTTGCCTGCCTGTGCCCTTGCCCTTTGCCTGTCTCTGCCCCTGTCTGCGCTTCTGTCTGTTGCTGACTGCCTCTCTCTCCCGCTATCATCATCGTTAATGGATTAAACTAATATTCGTGGATTGATCAGAGGACCTCCCGGATCCAGGATTGCCCATAGGACTGTTGGGACTGTGAGTGAATGGACTGAGATTGATTGATCTGTGCCTGCCAAACTTCTGATTGCTGCGCTCTGCCGAGCTACCTTTTGTAAAAATAAATAACTAATATTTGCATTCATATCCTCTCTGTGTCTGCTTTGGGGTCCTCTAATATTTTGGCCTACGGCCGTGACAGAATAGATCCGCCACTATGGACCCCGCAGGCGTTGAGATGAATGCTGTAAAAGCTGCAGTAGAAGAGCAGAGGACTGTTCTACAACAACATCAACAGGAGTTTACCAAGATTCATCAGAGTTTCACCAATCTTGATCAAATTCTTACGAATTTAACTAACCAGATCCAAGCTTTTCAACCTTTCAGGTAGTAGCGCCAGTGGAAGCTGCCCCTCCGAGTGACCCAGCCCCGAGGCCACCTGTACGTGAGCCACGTCTTCCTCCTCCACCACCTTATGCAGGTGAACCAGGTACCTGTCGAGCCTTTTTGGCTCAATGCTCCTTGTCTATGGAATTACAAAGTTCTGCGCTCCCTATGGAGCGGGCGCGTATTGCCTATGTTATCTCTTTATTGACTGGCAGGGCACGAGATTGGGCTACGGCTATTTGGGAGGCAAATTCGCAATGCTGTTCCTCTTTCAAGACCTTTTCCGATGAGATGCTGAAAGTGTTTGATCGATCTTTTAGAGGAAAGGAGGCGGCTAAGGAATTGTTGAATATCAAACAAGGCACCAGATCGGTTTATGATTATGCCATTGAATTCCGCACACTTGCAGCTTCAGTTGACTGGAATCCCAGTGCTCTGTATGATGCCTTTTACAATAGATACAGACGGCAAGTCTGACCTCGCCCACAAATATAGCTCCGCTGTGGGGGAATTAGAGAAAAATAGTCCCATCTGGGGAAAGAGCAGGCGCACACAGTGTGGAAGTCAATGGCATGCTAAGCTAGAAGTTACACTGAGCACCATCTACAAGGAGCCTGACACATTTTTGAGGGCAATGCCTGAAGGTAGTAATGATGGTCAGATGGTTCGATGTGAATTCTGAACTTGACACCCCTCCAAACGCGATACTGATGACAATTTAGATGATGTTTGTTAGCTTCATTAGCTTGCTAACTAGCCAACTTCATTGACCACCACAGTAAATGTAGCTAACTTTAGCTTGCTTAACTGAGCTAATCAGACTTGTGATTGAAAGTTGCTTTACTTTTGACAGGAGCAGAGACAGCTCATGACATTTCTGTTAGTGTAACTGCAATAAACAAATGATGGGGAAATTATTTTAGCCAAAACACAAGCAGGCAAACAGGTCATGATTAGACAAAGCATCTAATATGGACTTTGTTCAATTTTACTAAGCGATCTTTTATTGTTAAGCAACTTTCTCTACCTTGTCCATTCACCATAATGTTAAATTGGCCTCTGTTATCCCCCACGCTGACTCCACCCTCGCATTTGGGGGCGTTAACCGTACTTGCTGTCTGTATCTATGGGTTAAGTGACGTTGTTCTTGATGAAATCTCCCCTCTTGAATTACCAGATACTCTGGAAGGGCTTATCGATCTCACTGGAAAAGTGGATACTCGAATGAGGAAGAGGGGTACAAGGAGAGGCGGCGGGCTTCTCCCCAGAATGTCCATTTCCACGCCAACCACACCTCCGTCTCCTGACGCGGATCCTGAGCCAATGCAGATCGGTCGGACTAGGATTTCACCTGAAGAAAGGAAACGGCGCTGTGAGACAAACTCTTGTTTCTATTGTGGAAATGCAGGACACTTTGCCTCTCGCTGTCCGTTAAAAGGGAATGCTCACCTTTAAAGGAGGTAGGGGTGGGCGTGGCAACTCAATCCTCCCGTTTCGAAAGAGTTATTTTTTCTGTGGGGCTTGTGTTTCACAATAAGTCTTTTCCTGTTGAAGCACTAATTGATTCTGGCGCTGATCAAAGTTTTATTAGAACCTCTTTGGCCCAAGAATTAGGAATATCTTTGATCCCATTAACAGTTCCCCTAGTAACTAAGGCTCTTAATGGTACTACTTTCTGTTCGATAACTCATGTCACTGAGCCAGTGATGTTGAGAGTATCGGGAAATCATGTTGAGAAGATTTCTTTTTATGCTATGGACAGCTCTTTGGATGCCCTAGTTCTAGGCCTACCATGGCTTCAACTGCATAATCCTCACATTAATTGGAAGGATGGCTCCATTTACACCTGGAGCGCGTATTGCCACGCTACTTGTCTATCCTCTGCTCAGCTCCCCATTTTGTCACAGACCTCAGCAAAAGATGATGTTGATGTTTCTACTATCCCTTCAGAATACCATGATCTTCGTCAGGTCTTTAGTAAGGCCCGAGCATCATCTCTCCCTCCACACCGCCCTTATGATTGTTCCATTGAGCTTCTTCCCGGGACCTCTCCTCCTAAGGGACGCATTTACTCTCTGTCGCCTCCGGAGAGAGATGCAATGGAAAAATACATTTCTGAGTCTCTGGCTGCAGGCCTAATTCGCCCATCTTCTTCGCCAGCAGGGGCGGGATTTTTTTCGTTGAGAAGAAAGATAAGACACTCAGGCCTTGTATTGACTATCGTGGGTTAAATTCCATTACTGTCAAGAACCGTTATCCACTCCCTTTAATGTCCACTGCATTCGAGCTACTTCAGGGCGCTACTGTCTTCACCAAACTTGATTTGCGCAACGCCTACCATCTTGTGCGCATCAGGCAAGGTGACGAATGGAAGACGGCCTTTAATACACCTACTGGGCATTATGAATATTTAGTTCTTCCATTTGGACTTACTAACGCCCCCTCAGTTTTTCAAGCCCTTGTTAATGATGTTTTGCGTGATTTTCTTAATCAGTTTGTTTTTGTCTTTTTAGACGATATTTTGATTTTTTCTCCCACATTGGAAACTCACCGTCATCACGTCAGACAAGTTTTGCAAAGGCTGCATGAAAACCAGTTGTATGTCAAGGCCGAAAAATGTGATTTTCATAAGGAATCTGTCTCATTCCTTGGATTTGTGATTTCCCCTGGGGCTGTCAAAATGGATCCTAATAAGGTTAAAGCAGTGTCCGAATGGCCGACCCCCTCTTCTCGCAGGGAATTACAACAGTTTCTTGGCTTTTCAAATTTCTATAGGAAATTTATTCGTAATTTCAGTTCCATTGCCTCACCACTTACCACTCTCACCTCTTCCAAGCGCGCATTTAAGTGGGACAGCAAAGCAGAGGAGGCTTTTTCGAGACTCAAGTCATTGTTCACTTCAGCACCTATTTTGTCTATTCCTGACTCATCAGCTCAATTTGTGGTGGAGGTGGACGCATCAGACGTCAGCGTCGGTGCGGTTTTGTCTCAGCGATCTCCAAATGACAAAAAGATGCACCCATGTGCCTTTTTCTCACGCCGTCTGACTCCCACTGAAAGAAACTATGGCATTGGAGATCGTGAGTTACTTGCGGTCAAACTGGCGCTAGAGGAATGGAGACATTGGTTAGAGGGCGCTGAGACTCCTTTCATCATTTGGACTGATCATAAGAACTTAGAATATCTCAAGTCAGCCAAACGTCTCAATGCTCGTCAAGCCAGATGGTCACTTTTCTTTTCCCGTTTTAATTTTACTTTGTCTTACAGGCCTGGCTCCAAGAATATTAAGCCCGATGCACTTTCAAGGCAGTTTTCATCGCATACTCCACAGACCGAGGAAGGGACGATTCTGCCTCCCGGCTGCCTGGTGGGAGCGGCCCAGTTTGGAATTGAGGCTACGGTTGTGGAGGCATTAGTTAATGACCCGCGACCAGGTAATGGCCCTCATAATCGCCTTTTTGTGCCTTTATGTGTTCGTTCTCAGGTGTTGGAGTGGGCTCATGATTCTAAGCTGTCCTGTCACCCTGGAGGTGCGCGTACACGGGCTGTTCTTCAACAACGCTTCTGGTGGCCATCTATGCGCAAAGACGTTGCAGAATACGTATCAGCATGTAACATCTGTGCTAGAAGCAAGACCAGTAACCGGCCGCCTGCTGGCCTTTTGAGACCCTTACCTGTGCCCCATCGCCCCTGGTCCCACATTGCAGTGGACTTCGTCACCGGTTTGCCTGAGTCTAACGGTAATACCTGTATCATGACAATTGTGGATCGTTTTTCTAAATCCGCTCATTTCATTCCACTCTCTAAGTTGCCCTCAGCTAAGGAAACTGCAGAACATATGATCACTCATGTTTTCAGAATCCACGGTTTACCTGTTGACATTGTTTCTGACAGAGGACCGCAATTCACTGCCCAGTTCTGGAGATGTTTTTGTAAACTCATCTGTGCTACCTCTAGTTTGTCCTCAGGATTTCATCCGCAGACGAACGGCCAGACCGAGCGCGCTAATCAAGATCTTGAGGTTGCACTGCGCTGCATGACCGCTGGGGACAGTTCGTGGAGCCAGATGTTGCCTTGGGTGGAATACGCTCATAATAGCCTGCCCTCTGCTTCTACTGGGATGTCGCCGTTTGAATGCTGTCTTGGGTATCAACCTCCTTTATTTCCAACTCAAGAGGAGGAGGTGGCTGTTCCGTCAGTCCAGGCTTTTGTCGATCGATGCAAGCGTGTGTGGCGCCGGGCCAGATGTCAGCTGTTGCGGTCTGTTCACAATTACAAGAAGAAGGCAGACAGTCACAGGGCACCCGCACCTTCATATAAACCTGGGCAGAGAGTGATGTTATCGACTGCCAACCTTCCTCTCCATGTTGCCTCTAGGAAATTAGCTCCCAGGTTTGTGGGTCCGTTTTCCATCATTAAGATAATTAATCCATCTACTGTGAAGTTAAAGTTACCCATGTCTATGCGGCGAATTCATCCTTCTTTTCATGTCTCTCAGCTAAGACCAGTGTTTTCCAGCCCTCTTTCCCCCCTACTACCCAACCCCCTCCCCCCAGGATTATTGATGGCGGTGAAGCCTATACGGTGAGGAGACTGCTCAAGGTCCGCCGACGAGGCAGAGGTCTACAGTATCTGGTCGACTGGAAGGGGTACGGGCCCGAGGAAAGAAGTTGGGTTCCGTCCCGTTTCATTCTGGATCCTGCCCTCATTAAGGATTTCCAGAGACGAAATCCGGGGGCTCTTGGAACACCTGGTGGTGTTCGTAGCGGGGGGGGGTACTGTCACAGTTCAGCCCAGCTCTGTTACATCTTGAGCTGGGATTCTGCGCTCCCCTGCGCAGCGCGTGTGCCACGCCCCCTTCTGGTCTGCGGCTATGATCAGCTGTCATTAGGCTACTCAGCTGATCAGACTCCGCTGATTGACGGCAGCATTTAAACCGCAATCAGCTGATTCAGCGCTGCGGATCTATTGTTCCAGGACCACGTTAGGCATACCCTACATCTGCCACGTTCTGATCTGTTGCCTGCCTGTGCCCTTGCCCTTTGCCTGTCTCTGCCCCTGTCTGCGCTTCTGTCTGTTGCTGACTCCCTCCCTCCCGCTATCATCATCGTTAATGGATTAAACTAATATTCGTGGATTGATCAGAGGACCTCCCGGATCCAGGATTGCCCATAGGACTGTTGGGACTGTGAGTGAATGGACTGAGATTGATTGATCTGTGCCTGCCAAACTTCTGATTGCTGCGCTCTGCCGAGCTACCTTTTGTAAAAATAAATAACTAATATTTGCATTCATATCCTCTCTGTGTCTGCTTTGGGGTCCTCTAATATTTTGGCCTACGGCCGTGACAGTATGTAGTATATGGAAAATATGATTTTACCAGTATGCAAAAGTTTCCCGGATGTTACACTGATGGCATACTGATGGTGGCCAAATCGCCAGGTGCTCACTACTCGAGTAGCCCCCAGCTGCGGACTTGCAGCCTCAATGTGGGCTGGGCTCAATGTTGAGCACAACCCTCATTGCTAAGCTTCAGCCTATGAGCGCAACGCCTGGTCGAAAATCCTTTCTTCCATGGCCATTGTAAAGTTGTACGTGTGTTTAGGGCCACGACTGAGAATGACTATATTTTCCTGGGGGAGCGAATGGTTAAACAGCAACAAAACTAAACACATAACGTTAACACGACGAAACTAAATTTGCCCCGTGCAAATGATACATGCAAAACAGACAAGATCGAGTCAAGTTTGAACAGTGTCACTGCTGAGAATGATTAAACCATGTATAGGCATGAAACATAAATCGTAATAGTACACAAAACAGTCACTCAGTCCATCGGAAACTTACGTGTCATGAGGAAGCAATGAATGACGGTAATGAATGGTTAATATTATAATGGAGAACTTGGAAACATTAGTTCCCTGATGCATTTATTTGTGTAAAACATTGTGTCCATTTTTGACCAAACATTTGAATCGAACCGAGTTTGCATAATAAAACGCTTTTAGTGGAAAGTCACGTGACAATTTGAGCTACGAGACAACTTGACGAGGTTAATCAAACGCAGGGAGAGATCCTTCTTTACGGAGATAAATCATGAGGACCCACTTCCTGGAGTCATGAGGCTAATGCCAAATAAGGTAGTTCTGGGCGGCACTCGAATTTATGCAGTGGAGAAGCTCATTTTGTAACATTGAAGTCTATGAGAGAATCCAAGAATTCCACCGAAATTTTAAAAGCCTTATTTTTCTGAGTAATGGATGTACATTTTGGACATGGTATGGTGATCTCCAAAGCCTCCTGCCCCATTTCATATTATTGTCAAGACTATGTGACTCTCCATTTCCCTAGAAAATTAACTTTTAATCAGGTGTGCACCAAGTCTGTTAATGTGCTGAAGTTTTTTTTTTTTTTTTTTAGATCATGTCAAAATCATACAATACATATATCAATGTCCATGGTGTACAAAAATACAAAAAATAAAATTTGCGCTACCTAACTTTACTTGGCTTTTGCAACTACAGAGGTTGACTGCTTGGGGTGCCAGCGGCCACTGCATACCATGCTGCATACTGGGGAGCAGTATATGGGGCTCAGCCAGTCAAATACAGCACCTGCAGCTAATTAATTAATTGTGGGAAGCACTAGTGTGTGCTGGGGCACAAGCAGCATGTAGCATAGGGTGACCAGACGTCCCCGATTTCCGGGGACAGACCCCGATTTTGATGACCTGTCCCCACCTGCACCTGTCCCCGAAAATGTCCCCGATTTCGGCTGAGTACGACTCGAGAGGAAAAAAACAGAATACCCAGCCAGTTGCAGCTGAGTTACAGTTTTAATCCATGGCTACAGTAGTCACCTGTCCCATTTTTGACTGGATCTTCCCTCTTTTTGGTTGTCTGACCAGGAAAACTTACAAACTCTCCCTCGACATCGAACTTTTTAATTGACTATTTTCTCCTCGCCAATACATTTTGCGCATTTTACCGCGATTTGCTGGTTTAGCAAACGCAACCTAATACAAGTCAGGCCTTGTATTTCATTTCAGCGCTATCTTTCTCAAACAATTTAGGTGTCAAAGCTATTTTCAGTAAATATGTAGGATCTAATAAGTAGCATCTATCTTCTCTCTCTCTCCAACGAGAACAGACGAGACACAGGAGAGTAGGCTGTTTTATTTTTCTTAAAAGGGCAACAGCATTAAAAAAAAAAAAAAAAAACCCTATTTGTTACTTTGTTGATATTTTGTTGATATTTTGTATCAAATATTCCTGGACTCCTGTCCATAATGGCATCAATAGATAGGCCTACATTATTGCAATAATCTCTCTTAGGTTATTTCCCATTTTTGGAACAAGCATGTAGATAGGCTATGTGCAGACAGGTGGGTCCCACATTTAAAATGGTAAAAAGGTCTGTATCCTACCACTTCCTACAACTCTTGACAGACCCTAGAATTGCTTTAGCATAGCCTATAGAATACACAATGTATAATCTTCAGTCTGTCTGAAAATTTGTGGGAAAGTTCCTGTCTTTTATCCTAGGGCCTATTGGTGAAAAGAAGGCCTCCCAGGCCATGGATAAACTACGTGGTGACGCCAAAAAACCTGGGAATTTAATGTTAATTTTTTTGCTGAACGCCAAAATGTCCCCGATTTTCCTCAAAGAAATCTGGTCACCTTAATGTAGCACATGTAGCATAGTAGTAGGCCATTTCGGAACCACAACATATCTGGCTCCTGAAGGATCTGTGGCATAGGTATAGGCACCCGGGGTCCTGACAGCGGAATATGTGCTTTGTGTTGTGAACTCGGCGTGTGTGTGGCAGCGTTTGTTTCAGCAGCAGGTATGTGCTAAACTACTTCCATGGTTATTTGTAGCATTATTACAGCTGCCATACTAAAATGGGGTTTTGTTTGCATGATGTACAGGGCTGAATGGGTGCTAGCCTGGGGTGCGTTTCCCAAAAGTAAAGTTGCTAACTAAGTTAGCTACTATGTTGTTTGCAATGTAATCTTCCACTGACAACCAACTAAGTTGCTAAATGGTTAGCAACTATGCTTTTGGGAAACAGACGCCAAGTCACATCTTAACGGCAACAATAACAGCGTGGTATGCCTGGGTTGCGTGTGTGGAGGTACGTGAATTAACGCATATGTTTATCTGCTTGAATTATGCCTTTTGGCCTTCTGCCCGTAACATGTTTCTTTGTTTCTTTTGTGTTGGTGCTTTAGACCAGCATACGGCTGTGTAGTTTGTTTGCCAGGGTTGTTTTGGACATATTGCATCTGCCATCTTGCGTGACTGCTCATCCCGGTCACAGGTATGTGGACATATGAGTTGATAATAATAGTGGCTGTGCGCATTTTAAACGGAAGGCCACGTAATGCACCACATTGGTTTTATTAGCGTTTATTAGCTAGGATGCTCTGGTTTCCGTATACACTAGCACATAAACAAATTTAGTAATGAAGCCTGTTGGCAATGCTGGTACTATGCACCGTCTGTGCATATTCAGAGCAGTATGAAACTAATGTTTTAGCAATGTGTGAACTAAACTCTGTGAATGTGTTTGTTTTATTGTTTATTTTAGAGACCTACACGTCGGCGTTATTTGCTGGCTGCTGTTCTCTACATATGCATGTCTGCGTGAGTGCGATATAGGTTAGACTGTGAAGTTATATTTTTTGGTTTAACCTTTAACCTGTGTGCTGCAGCCGTTTGGCTCTGTGTGACGATCCTGGGCCACAGGTTGAGGTTTTTAATTTTCTATTTCTTTGTTTTGTTTGTTTCTCCCCTTTCTGTTTGTTTGCCCCATTTTCAGCTAGGCATGGTAGGGCCATGCTATAATTAAGGTCTCCTTAACTTTAAATCACCAGTGTGGGATTGAAACGTGTTCGATGCTAATGTTTCCTGAATACTCACTGTGTTCTTTGACGAGGTTGCAGTGCTTGTTATGTGATTTCAACCTAAGGTTGCAGTGTGTGTTATGTGATTTGACTCAAGGTTGCAGTGCATGTTATGTGATTTGACCCCGGGTAGCTGTGCATGTTATGTGATTCTGTTGAGACCTAGGTAGTAGTAGAGGCCCTAGACCTAGTCAAGCTTCCCACTGTGTTTTGGTTTTTGTGTTTTTTTTTTCTTGTTCTGAATTAAATGCAGTCATGAACTTCTATGGACCAACCTACCTGACCGATATTTAATAAAGATTGTAACCTTTCGTATTTTTCTAAAACCCTGTGCTGTGCAGTTATTGGAGTTCCCCTTATTGTGGTGCCATTGGGCTGGGTTAAGGGGTGGCGTAGTCAACTGGTCATTAGGGGGCCACTACCTGTGAACTAACCTGTGATGAAAAGAGACAGTTGCTCAGTGATGTATTGTGAATTACGTATTAATGAATTGTGTTAATTTTCTGTGAGATTATGTTGAAGTTTTATATCATCCAATTGCAGAATTGTGTAGTATATGTGTGTGGAAGAAGAGCACACGGAGACAGAACTATGAAACGTCCACTTGCCATTTACTTCAGACTCGAATGATGGTACATTTCATGATAGAGCGCCAACACAGGTAGCTTACCGTAACTACCCTAATAGTAAGGCCAACATTACGGTAGAATATAGAATCCTAGAACTACTACACTCCTCCCTCCTAGATTATAACCTCTAAAGCCAGACTACATACTACATTCCATAACTTCATATGCAGGGTTCAATAAACAATAACACACCCTTAACTTCATATGCATAGTCTGAACATTACTGACTCAATAAATCATTATCTCAATATGAACTTTAGAGATTCAGTCTTTTTGGTTCTGTGCGCTGCCTGTCAGGATAGCGGCGCTCAGGTTGAGCGTCTCCAAGGGCATCGGCAGCTGCTTCCTCTTGCTCTGCTCTTTCTGCTTGATCCTCAGAGCCTGCTGAGTAGTCCAAGGAATCACTGTCATCCATTCCGCTAGGACGTGTTGAAACTCTAGACAACCGTAGGTGATCCACATGCACCTTGACTTGGCGCTGACCTATTTGCACTTGGCGCTGACCTATTTGCAGAATTTCTCCAGGAATCCATAGTTTCTTTGGATGTCTGAAATCTTGAACTAACACCCTCTCCCCCAGATTAAACATTCTAAGAGGCCTTGCCCACTTGTCATGAGCCTTCTTCTGTTGTAGCTGATGCTTCACCACCACTTCAGAGATGTCCGGCTTCAATATGGACAGACGAGTGCGTGGTTGTCTTTTCAAGAACATTTCAGCCGGGGTGTGTTCAGTAACTGTGTGAGGGGTGTTCCTATAAGTGAACAGGAACCGAGCAAGCCTTAGATGGGGCAACACAGACTGTGCCTCCAGTCGGGCCCAGGCTTTCTTGAAAGTCTGTACTGCTCGTTCTGCTGCGCCATTTGACGCAGGATGGTACCGGGGTGTGAGAATGTGACGTACTCCATTATTCTTGAGGAACTGCTCAAACTCAGCTGATGTGAAAGGAGGGCCATTATCTGACACAAGCACTTTTGGAAGACCATATGACGCAAAGAGATTTCTGAGAAGATTTGAGGTCTTCTCTGCTGTCATCAGCTGTGTAGGCAGAACTTCTAGCCATTTGGAATAAACATCTACTACCACCAGATAATGCTGCTTGTTGATTTCAGCAAAGTCTACATGTATCCGTTCCCATGGCATGGTAGCCCATGACCACGGATGAAGAGGTGCCACTGCAGGTCTGTTCAGTGTAGTCTCGCACGCTGCACACTGACTCACATAATCCTGGATCTCTTGGTCTAGTCCAGGCCACCACAGGAAACTTCTGGCTAAGGCCTTCATCCGTGTTATACCTGGATGTCCCTCATGTATATCTGACAGAAGACGTCGCCTGAACTTTGGTGGTATAATGACCCTTGACCCCCAAAGGATACATCCCTGGTCTGTAGACAACTGGTCCTTCCTCATGAAAAATTAACTAAGCTCTGGATTGGGCACAAACCCTGGCCATCCTGATAAAGTCAGATCAAGGACCTTAGAGAGGATTGGGTCAAGTCTAGTCTCTTCTGCTATGTCTTTTGCTGACACAGGCAACTCATCCACCAGAGACACACAGAAAACTTCATTCTCATCTGTGCCGCCGTCCGTGACGTGCTTGCACGGAAGACGTGACAATGCATCAGCATTGGCATGGTCACTGGAACGTCGATACTGAATATCATAGTCATAAGCCAGCAGGATTAAAGCCCAGCGTTGCATGCGGAGTGCAGCCAGAGTGGGAACCGCTGATTTGGGGCCTAAAATGGTTAAAAGTGGCTTATGGTCAGTCAATAGCACAAACTTTCTTCCATAGAGGTACTTATGGAATTTCTTGACACCGAATATTATGCTCAATGCTTCTTTCTCAATTTGAGCATAATTTCGCTCACTTGAGGAGAGAGTCCTTGATGCAAAAGCAATTGGTTGCTCTTCACCAGAGGGTAGCACATGTGAGATTACTGCACCAACACCACATGGACTCTGGAATTAACGATACAGATGCCCCTGTATCCAGTTGCATTTTCACTAGTTTCCCTGATAATTCCATGTTGACAAAAATGCCATCTGACTGTCCTTGTGCAGTGTAGACTGTAAACAGCTCCAATTCTTCATTTCCACCGTCATCTGAATCATCCGCTCCTCTGGTTGCTATGACCATTTGCGCCCTTTCACTCTGCTTTGACTTCCGGCAGACTCTCTTTAAGTGTCCAACTTTTCCACATCCATGGCATGTTTCAGTGCGAAAGTGGCATTCAGTTGGCTGATGGTTATCTTTGCCACATCTGTAACACTGCCTTCTTTCTGTAACCCTTTGTTTACCTCTAAAATCATCCTGCCGAGTGAGACCAGAGCTTTGACTCTTCATTGTCGGTCGTCGGTCACTCACAGTGTTGAAGACCTTGTTAACTGCACCACTTGGTTTCTCAGCATGTTCTCTCAATTCTTTTGTGTCCTTATAGGCTAATTCTAGACCTAGTGCAATTTCATAGGCCTTTTGGAAAGTGAGGTCTTTTTCACAGAGTAGCCGCTTGTGATAATAGGGAGTTTAAGCAAGCACGGTTTTCCACGACGGCGACGGCCGCCGGAAATCAATCTGCGCTCCACTGATCGAGACTTCAGCCGTACTGCCGGCTCTGTTTGCCGTAGTGAGTTGATCTGCAACGTGGAAAGAAGCAATCTCCCGTATTCTCGACTACGCGAGGTTCTTGAATGATCTATAGTGCGCGAAATATAATTATAAACAGCAAAAAAGAAAATAAATAATAGTTTCCTTCTTTCATAACGTTTTAGAGCATAATATTTCATTCCAGAAAGTCTGTTAATCTAAGCAAACATTTTACATAAGGCAAAATTGATAAAGTTTTTTTTTTTTTCAAAAGAGAAACACATTTTTGCATTTAATCACCTCTAGCTCTCTTGAAAGACATTTTGGAAAGAAAGTAGAGTGCACGGGATGCACCTTTATTCCATTCATTTTAATCTGTCATTTGCCACATGGTAGATGTAAACATCAGCACAGGTGTGTTAATCAGAGAGCTCTTGCCGTAGCAGCGGCAACTTGCTTAATGATTACTATGGATTTGACGGCGACTGAAACCAGTGGGAGGAGGGATCAATTTCCGGGTACCGTCGCCGTCGGGAAAACCGTGCATGCTTAAAGTCCCTATTGCTCCCCTGAGAGGCCACATACAAACTGATCTCGAAGTGCATCATTGAGAAATTGTTTGAACTCACAAGTGCTTGCCAGCTTCTTTAGTGCAAGGATATAATCAGAGACTGTCTCATCTTGTTGTTGCTGTCTTTTATAGAACCTGAAGCGTTCTGCTATCAAAATGGGCTTTGGCTTGAAATGCAGCGACAGGGCTTTTGTGAGGTTAGCATAACTCTCATCACTGACCTTTTTAGGTGAAACTAGATTCTTTAGCAGTCCATATTCAGTTGGACCCAAAACACTCAGGAATACATCAGCCTTCTTTGCGGCGGCAATGTCATTTGCAGATAACCATCTTTCAAATCGTTCTACATATGAATCAAAATCTTCTTTACTACTTTCAAATTCTGGAACTTTTCCAATGTATGCCATTGCAGTTGTGGTCTTTACTAATTGTGTTTAGAACGTCAGAATTCCCTCTCTTTCAAAAATCTTCGTTTTCTTTTCAGTTAGTCTTTCATTGTCTTCCTGTTAACATCAGTTTCTCTCTCAATTACAGTCACTCACCACAAGATGGCGCTCGTGGATAAACAAAAGAATGCCTTGCTTAGCCTCAAGAGCAATGTTAGCTTGTACTTTTCGGTTTCTTCTGAACCAGAAAACGGGAGAAATCTCGCATTTAGGAGAAGTTTATAGCATCAAATAATTGCAGTTTTCACTGGTGTGGATTAACTTTGTTACCTCGTCGCCAATGTAGTATGTGTGTGGAAGAAGAGCACACGGAGACAGAACTATGAAACGTCCACTTGCCATTTACTTCAGACTCGAATGATGGTAGGGGAGAGCAGGGACGAATGAAACAGTTTTTACTTGAACGTAATTTACTAAAAGGTTGTACAAGACTGACATCTAATGTTTTGTCACTAGCAACCCACATCTGTCCTCTATTGAATGCAGTTGAGTTTACGATCCTAGACGAAACCGTTCAAAAATAATTTGCGCGAAAGATGAGACCGGCATTTTGTTTCATTCGTCCCTCTGGCAGGGACAGATGAAACAGTAGGTGGGACGAATGAAACAGTTAGTTAAAATCACGTAAACTACAACCAAATATAATATTTTACTAATTATTATGAATATGTATTTTAAAAGGTGTCATTTGAGATTTTTTTTGGCTTTGACATACTTCACGGTGTGTGTCTATTTAGAACTCTTTGCCATCACCACCAAGCGTATAATTTGCGGTTATGAGGAAACAATTTTCTGTGGATGTTTATCCCATTTTTTCAGCTGCAGCAGTAAGAAATATAGTTTATATCACGTTTCTATCATGCAAAATGATATTTGAATATTTAGATACAGGAGTTAAATGGCCGCACATGCCTTTCCCAACCTATAGCGCACCATTCTCCATAGGCTAACATTGGAAAAATTGACCCCCTGCCAAATAGAGCCAGATACATTTCCATCTTTGTAAAACTGATTTTTCCTGATCATATAAGAACAACATATTGTAAAAACATAGGTTTATGTGCATTTACTTGATTATATGGGCCAAAGGCCCTCGTGGTGATAAATGAAATGTCTGTTTCATTCGTCCCTCCACAGGCTGCTGCCCTTGTAGCATGGTTTACATTCCGTGTGAACTACCAGGCTAAATGAAAGTTTGGTATTGGAAAGAGCAGCAATTGGGCTGCTGAACAAGCATAAAGTTGAATAATTTTATGAATAATAGTTGTTGGTATTTAAAAATTCAACCGTTTAATAAATTTACTTTGGACCATCAAAAAACGCTCATCGCCTATAACTCCGTGATTAAAAGACGTAGCCAAAAGATATTTGGTAGTCAAGTGGAGGCTATAATGTGCTATCATGTGACCCAAACACGCTTGTCTATCTTTATTACACTTGGAGAAAATCGCAACGTTTCATTCGTCCCCCGTTTCATTCGTCCCGGCTCTACCCTACATTTCATGATAGAGCGCCAACACAGGTAGCTTACCGTAACTACTCTAATAGTAAGGCCAACATTACGGTAGAATATGGGATCCTAGAACTGCTACAAATTGGACCACCCTCATCCAATTTAGGTGGTGCTGGGGTATTTCAGACCTTCCCCCTTTTCTGTAGCAGCTAGACAAAGACATGCATATACTAATGCAACTAATACAATAAGTGAGTTTAACAAAGTCTATAATTAGCAGGGGGAGATCAAATTAAAAAAAAAAAAGTTCAAATAGGCCTACTATTTCAATAGATGTTGAAAAATTTTCGGCGCACTTCGCGCGCATCTCATACCCCATCCACCCAAGATGTCCTGCTTTTCCCAAATGAAAATATGGTCACCCTAACGTCCAGACTTCTGAAACAAATAAAATCTCTTATGGATTAAATTCAGATGGAGTAGCCTGTTTGCAGCTATGAATCATCTTACGTGAGTGAGGTTATCAAATCCTAGTGAAACAGCAATCTTTGTAAATGCAGAGAGAGATATTCATCAAGGGCTGATCCAATCTTTTTTCAATAGTCAGAATCCCAGACCCTCATACCCAGCGAGGGGCTGGTTAGCTTTTGTGTTGAGTCTGTGTCTTCTTGAGTTTGTTGGTGAGTTAAAATTATTAATACGTAATAATTAGGCTACTGTAGACCTTTTGCTCCTTGTGTAATTTTGAAATGGTTTATTTTATTGCACTATCCAGTGTCAAGCTGCACTTAGACTTTGTGCTTGGATTAATAGTTAAGCTGATTGATTGACTGAGGAGGACATATTTATAGACTATGAAGACTTAATGTTCTTTGACCTTTCTTTATCAGCGCTGCTTCTTCCTTGGTGGAGTGGGATACAATACATGATTTGAGCACTCTTAAAAAATGGTTGAGAAAAGATTTTGAAAAACATTGTGTTAAGTCATGTTCGACATCATATGCCAGTTGTTTTGAAGTGAATGATAATTGAATAGCAATATGCCACAGTACTGTGTCTGGATTGTGTTCCTCTCAGCCTGTTTGGTTACGGACATCAGCCACAGTTTACCAGTGGGTGAGTACCGAGAGCAGGAAACAGCATTATTTTTTGTTAAATCAAATAATACCTCTGAAAGTATGAAACTTTGATATGGCACCCAAATGCTTTAATTTTATTTTTTAATGTTGACTAAAGAGGTTACATTACTTACTTTGAAAAACTATAAGCCTGACAAAATGACAACAAACAGAATGAGCTTTAAAGCTTAAAGCTTTATTTCACTAAGACACCTGAGAAACATCATATTGTGTATGAATGCTTCTTTTTTCCATTTTGCAGCCACCACTTGGAAATGTACCACCCCAACACCCACAACCCATCTAGGGGAAATAGATGAAGGATACAAAGGTAACGTTTGCATTAGTAGTATACATTATTGTGTTATTTTTATTATATTCTGGAGCCACTTTTACTCTGTAGCCTATTTGATAGTATTTTTGATAGTATTTACTTAGCCTGACATAGCCAGACCGTAATATTGCTGTTCATCCGTATTCATGGTCTGGAGGTTCTTTAAACTGATGCGATTATAGGGCGGGGTGGGGAGGGCATTCAGTTCTGGTTTGAAACGATTGGACAATCAGCTTCGCTTATTGGCCGGTAGTCTCTCTACCGATGTAAACCCGCCTCAGAAGACCTTCCCCAGACCATGGATACGGATGAACATTTGTATTATGGGCGGGCTATGTCAGGCTAGTATTAACTGGCATCTTGCACTATGTTAGGCAAGCATCCTGTAGCACATTCCCAGACCACAACTTCTACAACTCTTCCTCTATGTATTTTTTCCTCCGAATTTTTGTTGCATGTGTCATGTTGGATCAATACAATACTACAAACTCCCTTGGTCCCCTCTCCAGTAATGTCCATAGCGTGGTAAGAAATCTTGGTGTTCTCCTGGATAGCTCCCTGAACCTGGCAAGCAGGTTAGCAGGGTGTTTTTCTTATCAGCTAAAGAATATAGCCAAACTCAAATCATTAATTTCTACACAGGACCTTGAAACCATCATTCATGCCTTTATTACATCCCGTCCTTATATTCAATTTTAACTCAGGCAAATCTAAACAGACTTCAGTTAGTACAGAACGCAGCCGCCAGGCTTTTAACAGGTACTAAGAAATCTGAACATATCTCCCCTGTCCTAGCCCGTTTGCACTGGTTGCCTGTCAAGTTTAGAGTTGACTTCACAATTTAACTTTTTGTTTTTAAAGCTCTAAATGGCCTTGCTCCACCCTACATTATAGATCTTTTAACCCCATGCTCTGCCCCAAGGTTACTCAGGTCCTCCTCACAAATGCAACTTTCAGTCCCCCTACTCGCCTCAAAACCAAAGGTGACCGTGCCGTTTCAGTTGTGGCCCCTAAACTTTGGAACAGCCTCCCACCACTCATCAAATCAGCCCCAAATATTGGCAGCTTCAAATCTATGTTAAAAACCCATCTGTATACACTTGCTTTTGGTACGGCCTGATGTCTTGTCTTTCTGTTGTTGGTTATTTTTCTTTTACTTATTTTTCTTTGTGGTTGTAAGGGGGTGGTGTTCATGTGCGGTGCAGAATACCTTCCTGTGTACTTAAACTATTTATTTATTGGAAGCACATACTGTACGTGCCTGTCTTTGAAGCACTTTGGTTTCAACTTCTGTTGTTTTTATATGTGCTATATAAATGGACTTTGACTTTTACTACCTCCCTTCAGAATGTGATTTTCTTCTCTGATTTGGCTAATGGGGTTTGGGTTGCCAGCTTTGAGAAATAAAAATAAGGAGCACATACTTGCCTAGCGAAAACATATATACTGTAGGTAGTAAAATACAAGATCTGTACAAAATGTGAAGATTTCATTCTCCGCTATGCCCGCCTGCTCAAGCCTCATGCGCAACTTTCAATGCGAATCTATGTTACACGAGTTTAAATGACGCCACGGACGACGACCAGCATGATGACAGCAGCAAAGATACTTTCTAATAGCACTTTTCCTGCATTTCTCATTCAAAATAACGTAATCTTCATATTGTAATGAACCTACAGTAAGGCCTAGCACGCCGAAAACAGTGGCTCTTTGTGACGCTCCGGCTTTGCCGTGCCGGGACGTGCCACGCCTCTTCCTCCCATTACCTGAGGGGTGCTATTGAGTACCATGTACTGTGATGGCTCAATGGTAAATTCTGTGTCTTCCTGACTAATAGGAGGAGCTGGAGTGTGACCTGTGAGGGGTTGTAGCCCTGGACTAATGTCCACGGAAATATAGCCTGTGCTGGCTCGCCGGCGCCAGTCTCTCTCTCAGCTCTGCTGTGGCCTGACGCCTGAAGGCTTACTGCAGTGTTTCTTTTGCTTTCCTTTATACACTACACATACATCTGACTGACTCACACATCACTTTGTTTTACCTTTCTTGTTTTCCATTTACTTACTTGTGTAAATATTTTGTAAGTAAATTGATATTTTATTAACGCTGACCGACGGTGTCTGTGTCTCCTATATGTCATGATCACCCCTGAGCCAGGGTGGTCGTGACATATTGGGGGCTCCGTCCAATTGGGTTGAATGGGTAAAATATTTTCTGCTTTAAGCAGGGTTAAGTCATTTTGGCTGTGTGTTTTGCTATGGTAGTTGCATAGCCTTGTCTAGACTGCATGACTGGGGATTGTAGGTCTAGGGTTGGAACTGGCGAGGGTTTTTGTGAATGGGGTTGGTGGTTTTGGGCCTGTGTTTTTCTCGCGGGTTTGTTTAGGAGACATGCACTTGATCAGTGTTAGCGTTAATAGGTAAGTTTTTTGGGAATTATTTAACTCTCATACAAGTGTCAGATTAGTATTTTAGTATTGTGTAATTCGGGTTTCATAGTGGGGTGGCTAGTTGTGCGGGCAAACGCTATCCCCATTGAAGTGCCTCGGCGCTGGGATTAGGTTCCAGTGACGGAGTCTGGACCGTAGGGCACCGCCGCTGAGTAAAGCTGCATCGGCTTCGGTCGGGATGGCTGGCATCTGACGGTATTGGTGAGTGTGCATTTTCTTTGTTCACTGATCCACGGTTCTTGGGCTCCGTCAGAAGATAGGTTAGTTTAGTCAGGGGGTAAATGTTTAGGGGGACTGCCTAGTGACTGTGTTGCCCTGCTGTGATAACCGCGTTGCACTTGTAACGTAAGGTAACCAGATTTCTTTGAGGAAAATCGAGGACATTTTGGCGTTCAGCGAAAACACCCCCCTCTCATTCTTATTGGATTAGGGATGCCCTCCACTTTATGAAGCTGGAAAAAATTAAATACTCTTTACGTGGGAAATCAACTAAATTCTGTAAGGTCTGGGAGTCCTTCTTAGATCACGTCAGGTCTCTTCAGCTGGATGCTGCCGCCTGTGATTAAGCTGACTCTATGATGCACCACTGCCCTGTTTCATCTAGTCTTTTGATGGTACATGTTAGCAGCCCTTTTGATGGTACATGTTAGCAGCCCCTTTGTTTTTATTATTATTTTTATTTTTATTACTTGTTTTTTTTTAGTTAACACGTGTTATTCAGTGACACATGATATTATATATAGGCCTATGTATTGTAACTGTTTACATAATTGCAGTTTGTGTGTGTGTGTGTGTGTGTGTGTGTGTGTGTGTGTGTGTGATTGAGTTGGGAGAGGGGCGAATGAGCATAAGCATATACCTCCTGTGATAGGTCACTGCCTTTATCAGTGTTTGTTTTGTTTTTTTGTTGTTGTTTGTTTGCTTGTTTGTTTTGAGTTTGTATTCTTTTTCTTTTTCCAGTTGTCTGTTTAAGTTGGGAAGGGATGGGTTGGGGAAGGGTGAGTTGTCCATTGTTTTTGTATGAGAATTTCTATAAATAAATCATACATAAAAAAAAAAAAACTCCCAGGTTTTTTGGCGTCACCACATTTGACATTATTGTAGTTTATCCATGGCCTGGGACAGGGAGGCCTTCTTTTCTCCTCTTAGAAGGGTATATGTCTGTTCCCTGTATCTGGATGTTTTCCACTATGGATTCTAAACTCACCAATAGGCCCTGGGATAAAAGACAGGAACTTTCCCACAAATTTTCAGACAGACTGAAGATTATACATTGTGTATTCTATAGGCTATGCTAAAGCAATTCTAGGGTCTGTCAAGAGTTGTAGGAAGTGGTAGGATACAGACCTTTTTACCATTTTAAATGTGGGACCCACCTGTCTGCACATAGCCTATCTGCATGCTTGTTACAAAAATGGGAAATAACCTAAGATTATTGCAATAATGTAGGCCTATCTACTGATGCCATTAGGGACAGGAGTCCAGGAATATTTGATACAAAATATCAACAAAATATCAACAAAGTAACAAATAAGCTTTTTTTTTTTTTTTTTTTTTTTTAATGCTGTTGCCCTTTTAAGAAAAATAAAACAGCCTACTCTCCTGTGTCTCGTCTGTTCTCGTTGGAGAGAGAGAGAAGATAGATGCTACTTATTAGATCCTACATATTTACTGAAAATAGCTTTGACACCTAAATTGTTTGAGAAAGATAGCGCTGAAATGAAATACAAGGCCTGACTTGTATTAAATTGCGTTTGCTAAACCGGCAAATCGCGGTAAAATGCGCAAAATGTATTGGCGAGGAGAAAATAGTCAATTAAAAAGTTCGATGTCGAGGGAGAGTTTGTAAGTTTTCCTGGTCAGACAACCAAAAAGAGGGAAGATCCAGTCAAAAATGGGACAGGTGACTACTGTAGCCATGGATTAAAACTGTAACTCAGCTGCAACTGGCTGGGTGTTCTGTTTTTCCTCTCGAGTCGTACTCCGCCAACATTGGGGACATTTTCGGGGACCGGTGCAGGCGGGGACAGGGCATCAAAATCGGCGTCTGTCCCCGGAAATCGGGGACGTCTGGTCACCCTATTGTAACGTTAACGTTAACTTGTTTACGTTAGACCTGTGTCTATCGGATAAATGTTTGCTTATGAGAGTTGGTTTTGTGTAGCGTAATTGAGAGAGCTTGTTCGTGCACTTTATTGTGTTTGGTTTGTGTTTGTTTACGGTAGCCTATTTGTTCTCACTCGTTGGCCGTAAATATTCATGTTGAACTGTGCTTGTTATGGATGAGGATGAGGATGAGTTTTTTGGACGCTCCTTCGGAGAGCTTGTTGGTAACGTTAACTAAAGAGCAGTTGTTTAATGTTGCTGTTTATTATGCAATTGAAGTAACGTTGCCCAAGTCTGCAAGAAAGGATGGGTTGCTTGAGTTCGTTCGTGAGCATTTAATTGCTAAGCAGGTGTTACCATTCTTTTGCACTCCAGTAATGGATCAGACTGGTTCTAGATGCGCCGTCTGCGGCAAAATCTGTTACTGTTACATCTAGTGATCTGACTTTTTAAAACAAAAGAAAAAACTTTTGCAAATGCAATTGGATCAAAAAAAGTTAGAAATGGAACAGATGACTTTAGAAATGGAACGCAAAAAACTTGAAGTAGCTGAACGGGAAAAAGAGCGTTCGCATGAGCTTGAGAAAATGAAGC
>JAODXP020000020.1:1912496-1957496 GCA_027497455.2 Sardinella longiceps | reverse complement strand
CATGTAGAATTACCATCTGCTGCTACCCGAAATTGATTTACTCTGCTATATGTATAATTACTGCAAAGACAAGTAAAAGACATTAGGTCTGCATTAGGTTTGTCTTTATGATTATGAGTCAGTAGTTGGGCCCAGTAGTTTGGCCAAAGATCCTTTCTGTAATACTACTGTGTAAATATTATATTATAGAGTACTTCCTGTGTAAGTATACTGGATATACCTACATGAAAGCTATCTGCTTTATACCACTTACAAAAATAAACAAAAATGTTACAAAAATGTTGCAGTTAGGTTGTGTTCACATTGGTGTTTTTTTTCTTAGCTGCGGGTGGATGTTTTACATTATATCCCTATGGTACAGAGTGGTTTTGAAAAAAAGACTGGGCGCTTTTTAAAAACACCGCTTCTAGGAGGTTTTTTCCCCTGCTCCGGGTGGTTTTCAAGTTGAGAAAACTTCAACTCACCTAGAAAAAGCACCCGACGTCAGGCGCTTTTTGACAGCTGACCAATGAATGAGAACTTGTGTCACAATGGAAGGAATTCTGATTTTATTATTTTGGTCGCCATCTTTAATTTCTAACGTCGTTACCGACGGATCAACTAGTTGTTCTCGTTAGTGAACATGAAGAGCGCTGTGACAAAACCAACACGTTATATCATAATATCTACCACATGGAAACCACCCGCTATTAAAATGGGGCTACGTTTCTCATCCAAAGACTATATCAGGTGCTGGTTGACACTGATACAAGTAACCTAAGCTAAAGTTTGTATTTGCAATTTGCCCGAAGTTTGCAGCAAATTTGCTAGAGGGTCATATTTTCACATGCATATTTAGCACTGCTGCAATTTTTTTATTTTGATGAATTTTGAGTATGAATTTTTTATTTTGAGTATTTTGATTACATTTTTGTCAGCCCTACCATTAGGGCTGTGGAGTACCCATGCTCCTTTGCGCGCTCCATTTCATTTCACTCTGCAAAGCAGCATGGTGACCATGGCCAATTTTCTCGCCTGCTTTAGGTATTCAATCACAGAGCAAAAAGGGGCGAGCACGGCGCTCAATTTCATTTTTCGTCACGTGGTGACTCTAGCTGAGCTATAGGTACTGACACTATGATAGACATTCGTAGTGCCCAATAATCGGCTCTGGACAATCGTAATCAACGCTTCCGCTACGAGAAAAGCAATAGGTGGGTCTCCAGACTAAATATCACTTGTGATTATTTAGTTTGGCGATAGTCAGGCTACCATTAGATAGGCCACACTTAACTCAAACTATACTTTCATGCACTGTAATTTTTTGTTTTACTTACTTATGTACTAGGCCTATGTATTCCCACACAGCATCACCCATGTGTGTGAATAGTATTTCATTGGTATGTGTGACAAAATGAAAAATTTCCATGCAAGTACCAAATGCAATGTTATTAGCTAAATAAATTTCTGGTTAAAATCAAGTTGGAAGTGAAATTTGCATGCCTGACAGAAAGTTTCACTTTCAGCCTATACTTGCAGAAAGGCATTGAGATGGAGAGACAGGTGGTGCATAAACACCTAAGATTCACACCCAAACTTTATTTTTAGCCTCTGGAGCTGTGAGGATGGGTCGAGGCCTCCCGGAGTGTAATCAAGATTCTGCTTTAGCATCGCTAGAGTCAGGAGAGTTCACCCGGCTGAGGCTGCAGCCTCGCGTTTGAATTTCCTTTGTACGTGGATGCATTTCCTTTTCTCTGTACACAGTTATATAGGTATTGCACTATATTTTGTGTTTGAATGAATCCTGAATGTATGCAAGAAAGGCTTTGTTTGTGCTAAAGATCTACACAAAAGCTCTATTCTGTGCTTTACAGTAGCCTAAGGCTTTTATCCCATCATTGTAAAAGGCTTGATGACATCACAAGTCTGAAATTGCTGATTGCCTGCCTTTCAGTTGAAGAAAAGTTACTCTGTTCAAAGAGGGAACTGTTAGATGGTTCCATTTGTCTGACGTTGTTACAGTAACAGAAAAAGGAAAAGCTTGTGTGTGTGTGTGTGTGTGTGTGTGTGTGTGTGTGTGTGTCTCTCTCTCTCTCTCTCTCTCTCTCTCTCTCTCTCTTTCTCTCTCTCTCTCTCTGTGTGTGTGTGTACTTCTGTATGTGTTTTTAGGGGATGAGATGTTTTTGCATGTGCATGTCTTTGTGATTTAGACTTCTTCTTCTTCTTTTTTGGAAAGCTCAATTGCTTCCCGGACCTCCTCCTTGCGCATTAGCTTGCACATTTGACTGAGACTGTTCAAGGCAAGTGCTGGCATATATCATTCAGTAACCCTATTATAATCCCAAAGAAACCATCACAGAAATGAAATCAGATAACAGCTGGAAAGGTCTGTTTATCATTCTGCCTCAGAACCACCCCCTGACACCAACACTCATCCTTTGTAGTCTGAGAGAGAAGGAGAGAGAGAGGAAAGGATCCTTTCTTACCACACGGTTGTTTACCATTCATACTTCACAGTTTGTCCTCAGATTGTGGACAAATGCAAAGGCGTTTCAAAGAAAGACAAAAATAAATAAATAAATAATAATAAAAAAAAACTGAATATAATAAAATAATAAAAAATAGAAAGCAGATATGTTGCCCCGTTGGATCATCTGAAAGACTTTTGATGTGACGAGTGGTAGGTGCTTTTTCTCAGAAACCATCATACATTACAAGCTGTGGACTCCACACAAACATAAACAAAGTACAGACTATGCATGGAGTACATAGTCTAATCAATTACTGAGATAAAGAAAGCATGAAGTATGCATTCCTTGCCTGAAGTGTGATAAGAGCCTGAGAGCTAGTCTCATCTTGTCTTGATGCTTGCATTCTGCATCTTTCAGCCTGCTGAAAAATCATTAATATATATATGTGTGTGTGTGTGTGTATGTGTGTGTGTGGGTGTTTGTTGTTAGTGTACACTGAACTGATATGAGTTCAAACACAAAGAAAGTGAAGGCCGTTCTCCCATAGATTGTCCCTTAGATATTTAGCTGCTCTGTAACTGTGACTCTACTGTGTAGTGTGTCATAAACACAAACAAATCTCACAAAGTGGATCACATATACGGTACTTATGGGAGAGTATGTTAGTGAAAGTAACCTAATTAATAATGAATAATGCTTCTTTGCCATTTTCTCTCAGAGCCTTGCAGACGTTCGTTTCCCAAAAGCATTAGACGGTTGTTTTCTCGGCCTGTGCTAGATTTGAACTCACATTTTTCTCTATAAGAACTCCCCTATAGCGTCACAGGATTTGACTGCGGACTGGTGGCATGAACTTACATATTCGCTATTTCAGCATGGAGAGGTGACACAGATAGCAATCGACCAGTAAAGTGTTATACAACCACTACAATGAATCATGCTAAACATGCTAAATTAAAGTTAGTTTAATACTTGTATAGTTCCTCTTTAATGTTCATAACTACGTTTGTGATTTGTGACAATACTATGGCTAAGATACAACCCCTATCATCCAAACGTTTTGAGAAGGTCGCTGTTACCAGTTGTCTTCAGCCCAATGAAAACAGCAGGAGTCGAAGTCACAACAACTCTCAGTTCAACTTTGTTAACCGGTTCTTTACCATGTGGTGTTAAACATGCTGGGGACTGGGGGACAGCTTTCAAAATGATTAACGACACTAATGCCTGGCCCTAATTAACTCACAGTCTAAATCGTGTGATAGCACTTCCACTGCGCTGCAGGACTACAAAGAAACACCCACAGTCCCTTGGCTTTTTTTATTTTTTAAAGTTTTTGAACATTGTCAAGTTACACTACAAGTTACAGTAATTTGTCTTGCATTTTAGTATTATAGTTTCAGACCAACAGTATGGAAATAATCCTTCTTGTTATACAATACAATCTAGGGCTTTCTAGAGGTTTCTCTAACTCTGTTGTGAACATCCAGGGGGAGTAACGTTATCAACGCTCATATAGTGAAAAGTGTCGTAAGGTCAACATCTCAGGAGATTCTCTCGTAAACTCCAGTATTGCCTAAGCCAGGGCCATCGTGATGCCCATCCCAGATAAAATGGATCACAAATGGCAATGAACTCCATGGCTTTGTATAACCTTAGTATGACAGTTTGTGCTCCTTGTGTATTGGGATTGGTTAAGAGAAAAATAGCGTGCCATCAGCGTGTGTCAGAAGCTGTGAACTGTCTAGGGTGAGCTGAACTTCATCAGGATATCTTTGAGGGCATAAAGTCATTTTTCTCTGTGTTTTTTTTTTTTTTTTTACGTCTGGGAGTCTTGTGTTTCATTTCTGCGAGTGCATGAGGCTCTGGCTACAGTTGGCAGGCTGAGAGCTGTGGTATGTTCACAGATGATTGCCTGTTTGTTTTCCTCTGCCGTCGGAGCTGATGACTTATTGATTGCCGCATCCGTGCTGAAAAACCACCCCTTTAAAAAAAGAGGGAGAGAGGGAGGGAGAGAGAGAGAGAGAGAGAGAGAGAGAGAGAGAGAGAGAGAGAGAGAGAGAGAGAGAGAGAGAGAGAGAAACAGCCTTCCATTTCAGCTGGGTGCACTCCAAGCTCACTATTGCTCTAATTGAAACGTGGAATGTATACACATTTGGCCTCTGCATAAATTAATTTGATGTGGCAAACATAGGTGAAACCAACAATGAGGAACATTTGAGTGCATCTCTTCCAATTGTGTATCACTTCCAATGCACATGGAATTTTGGTCTATGTGGGCGGTATTCTCCCATGTGCCTAAGTCCAAAAAGTGCTTAGTGCAGGCTGAAACGTATGAAGCTAAGCACTTTTTTGGACTTAGGCACATAAGAGAATACCGGCCATAAGAATAGACTAAAGAATGAATCAGTATCTATTATTAGAGAGTTTTGCATACTGTGCTGAAAAGTAAATGTGATTCTCCATTGCACTTTGTTCTTACTTTTCAGCAAATAGATGCACCCATTAACAACATGTTAATTGGCAAGACAAGTCAGTGTCATGGAAACTGATTAGCACCTTCCGTTCAGCACATTAAATGTGTGTGTGTGTGTGTGTGTGTGTGTGTGTGTGTGTGTGTGTGTGTGTGTGTGTGAACGTGTGCAAATGTGTCTGACTGCTTCTAGAACTCCAGAACACAAGCTAGAAAGGGAGTGGCAATAATGGCATCATGTTGCTAATACTCGAGCTGTTGTGCTAGTCATGAAGACGGCAGTCTTCCTCTTCCTCACCACCTTCTTCTGTCATTCATGTGTGAGTTCATGAACCTGACATCTGTGCATTCTGACAGTGTGAGGATAGAAATTGTCAGAACTTTCGCCTCCTAAAGACAAGTGTTGGTAGTCGATGACGTTTGTTGACATCATTCCCAGATCCAGATGTCAAGTGCCACTGGTTAGCAAGAGAGGATTCGTGTTCTCAGAGGCAGAAAGTACTTTTTTTCTCTCTTGTTATAGGTGAAAGAAAAAAAATAACATTCTGTGAATAATACAGAAAAAAAGCTGTTACATGGACAGGCATAATCAAGGCCTACAAAGGCCTACATTATCAAAGACTATTATTCTCATACCTTAGATCATATTATACAGTAGTTCCAAGTGGAATATATTTTACAAAATAAAATGGAAACCAAGGAATGAGAATGTGATACAGCTCATTTTCCCTACCTCTTCTTTGTCTAAAACAGATCTAATTTTTTCCATGTATAATTTTTGTTGCACTTTTACGACCACACTTCATCAACCCTCCCTATACTGTTTCTGTGGGTATGGAGACCAGAGGGGAGAGGCTCAGTTGTTTGTGGTGGTGGTGATATGAAGCAGATTGCACTGTCTGTAACCCACTGTATTATTGGCTGGCTGGCGGCTGGATATGAAGTCTGAGTAACACTGGGAGGCGATCCAGCCCCAGAACCCACTTCATTATCTCTTCATCCCGTCCTCTCATGAGCTCCCTCACGCTGCTTAATTGAGGCTGACGATTTGCCTTAAGTGGCTGTCAGCCGAGAGTCTATCTGATTTAGTTTAGAGCCGCACGGTCTCTTGCTTGCTCGGCTCGCTTGCTCGCTCGTTCCCCCTGCGTTGGCAGCTTGGCGTGTTCCGCTGCCACTGCTGCGCCACGGACAAAACACCACCAACACCAGGCCACATGGGCAGAAAGGAACCGGTGGTTTTTTTTTGCGGGGGTGGGGTTGGGGAGGAGAGGGGGGGTCAGGGCTTTCAATCTGTGGGCCGCGGCCCTCGGGACGTATCGGCGTAACAGCCCAGCGATTCGGGGATGGGATTTCTACTCAGTGAATCCATCACAGGCGTCAGAGACCCTCAGCCCCACCGCTCACAGGCATTTAGCTCTGCTGCTAGCTGTCCCTCCCCTGCTGCAGAGTTCCATCACTGCTGGAAAACACCACTGGACAAATGCCATGTCATGGTGCTGCTGCTGGGGAATACTGCTGCAGTCTTAAGAGGATGTAATGTACTGTTGCATGCAAATTCGCAAAGTGCTCCGTATTTATAAGTTAAAATTGTTTTGAATTAATAGCAGTGTTGAAAGCCAAAGCACCGGTGAGATTAAAAGCACTTTTTAATATTACATGAGAGTTTATCACGTTGGGTGGAAGATATGTTTAGGAACCCGTGATAGATTTCTGTATTAGCAATTATCATCTTGACAGTGACTGAGTGATCAAATTCCCTCAGCTCATTTATAATGCAGTTTCTCCATTGCTTAGTGTTGCACAGGTACTGCTTGTGTGTCAGACTGGGAAGTTATTGGAATGCAGAGGATGAGTCAGCTTTTCTTTCATCCCAGCATTTAAAATATAAGAATAAATGTCTAAATAAAAAGTCTGTTAGACTCTTTGCTGCATGTACTGTATGTGATAGCTTCAGTGGTACAGTGTGCATTAACACAAGAAAGTCTATTTGTCAAGCAAATAGTTAAGAAATGCAGTGATGCAGTGAAATGATGTCTGGCGATAGCCTATTTGTGCATTAATGGGGGAATGGGAAGGGGGGTCAGTATAAAGAACATATATGCAGTAGGAGAGGGGTTGGATAGGGAGGCTAAGGCCTGTGTGTGTGTGTGTGTGTGTGTGTGTGTGTGTGTGTGTGTGTGTGTGTGTGTGTGTGTGATTGGAAGGCGGGGGCACCAACAAGAAGTATCAGTACACCACAGTTCAATCTAAATTTATATATGGGTTTACATCTGAGTCATCAGTACTTCTCAAGATGTCCACAATACGTCTTAAGATGTCCAGATGTCAAACTTGATGTCAGAAACTCAGCATTCAAAAACAAAACGTATTGCAAAAGCTGGTTTAGAGTATATAAAGTAATACAGCCAAGGCCCACTGTGAACCCATCAACAGGCCATTTTTCACTCTTGGTAAGGGAGCCCACAGTACTTACTACATTACATGTATGTACCACGCACTACCACATTAAAGTTAATATGTTACAATGACGTGGGCTGTAGATTAGACAAAACAATACAGCAAAATACTGTCTAGGAAAATAACCACAATGCCTAAATAGTACAAGGGTTAGTGATGTTAAATCTAGTTTTTGTAGTTAGTTTATGAGTCTTAAAGTTACATGTTACAGTGATGAAAATTAAAGTGTGCACTGCACTTCGATCAGCTTTAATGCCAACACAATATAAATCAAACTGTGACGTAACTCCCAAGGCTCTGCAGGCTATTTCTTGGAGGTCAAACATACCAATATGTGTGGAGGGAGGGAAGCTTTTTCAGTATACTTTGTCACCTCTCTTATATCCCACAGGTGCACATGGTCCAATTTATCACCCCAAAGTGTGTGTGTTGAGAAGTAAAGCTCTTCAACAATTTCAGTAACCCCTGACATCAGAGGAAATCATCAAGACACAAAACAATAGACAGGATTCCCTTGAGCTCCATGGTTACCAATGTAGGACGACTCTTTTAAATACATGAACCACATCTTAAAAGAACCTTTAGACTCTCATCTGTGCTAGAGAAAACAGAGGTAGCATGAAGAACCTGCCAGGACAGATCAAGTCATCCTCTCTCTCTCTCTCTCTCTCTCTCTCTCTCTCTCTCTCTCTCTCTCTCTCTCTCTTTCTCTCTGTGTCCTTACTGCTGAGTGACATTTGCTTAATATTTAATCAATCTTGAGCCACCAGGCACGAGTTCCTTCTCTCTCCCCCCTTCATCCCGTCATGGAAGCCAGAGGCACAAGCGGACATGTTAGAAAGACATGCCTCTGTAATCGCTTCCAGACACCATGACCAGCGGGCGAGTGCCTGGCCCGCAATGATGATGCGTTCCGCTCTGAGCACAGCAGCGTCACGTCGGCGTTCCTCAATGAGCAGGATTCTGTTCCAGGCACGCAGAGGCGGGAGGGATGGTGGCAGATGTCGGCTGTCATGGAACATATTAATCAAAGAAGCGAATTACTGGGGGAAAGACTGTGTAATGACGGATCTGCAGCCAAGGCAAGCCACATTTCCAATACTGATCTGCCACATAGTCAATGCTGTCTGTAGTTCACAGATAGATAAACAGCCCCGTGAAGGAGTGCAAACCACAGACCAATTCTCACATTTTGCGAGTGTCAAGGCATCGTTTTTCCAAGTGCTACTGCACGCAGAGATAGTGAAATTGAGCGGTAGTGTGAATTGATAGCAACAGTAATTGAAACAATCTAATGAGATTATAACTATCCTGGTAAGCTATACTGTACAATGATACAGTACATCACAAACACATCGAGACCTATTCTGCAATAGCAATATTCCTCTCATTGGTCTCATTACATTCAAATAAATGCATGCCATGCAGTAAATGCACTTCTATCACCTACCATACTGTATATAACTTGTTCTCTAAGACAGTGTATAATATGAAGTTCCTATTTATAAGATTTCTGAAATGTATATGGAGTAGATTTGGGAGATACATATCAAATAGCTGTTTAGAAAGACAAAGCTAGTTGAAATGGAAGTTAGGTTGTTACTGTCATATTCATATGGGTTTGAGAGTTGCTGGTGAGGTAGTGGAAAGATCATTGAATAGTGATAGAGCAACATAATATGTTACATTGAAGATAGAGCAACATAATATGTTACATAAGGAGCAAACGTAATTCCGATGCGTGGGAGTGTCAGATTACGTCACAATATAAACTGTTCAATATTGTCTTTCTATCACCATATGACAGCTCCACTCTGGTCTGCATAGAGGGGGACATTCCGTCTCTTCCTTGCGTAAATAGAATTCATACTGGAACTAGAAAAGCGCTCAGAGAGCGAAGACTTCCGCCAAGGCAATGTGGTCACAGACACAATATAAATTCCAGATCGTGTTCTGGATCACCGATCGCCACCAAAATCAAATCAAATCAAATCAGTTCTTGCTTGTCCCAATATACACGTTGTTCGAAAATTTCATCCAAATCCGTGCAGTACTTTTCAGGTTATCTTGTACACAGACAGACACACAGACACGCCGGCGAAAACATAACATCCTTGGCGGAGGTAACTAAACAAAGGTTTGCGTCTCTCACCTCTCTGCTTTCATTTACTCTGGTGTGGTTGAGCTGGTTCAAATGGTTAGAAGGAGTTATAAGGTGTTTTAAGGTGTTGCTATGGCACAGGGGAAATAAGAGAGAAAGAGGCAGTGAAATGCTAAAGAAAGAATTGGGAATAGAGATGTTTCAAGTCAACACTGACTTTGCTTTATTGATTCCATTTCCAGAGGCTATTGGAATTGCTTGGTAAAAGCTGGAGGAGGCATGCTATTGCAACTTCACTTTGATGTATTCCAATAGAAAGTTTGTGTAAGAAAATGTTACCACTGCTGTAAGAAGGCAGCTCTTCCTCTGCCCTTGTTGAAACAACCAAAATAGGCAATTCAGAATCAGAGTGTTAGACATCTGTGGACACCTACCTACAGAACTCAACAGAAATCACTCACATTTCACGGCTTTGCAAATGTGAACCCTCTCTCTTGACAGATGTCTTCCTCTGCAGTGGCTCGTTCATCTCAGGAGCATCCAGGCAGGCTGAGGCTTCAGCTTGGCCCGTCAGGAGGAAGAGGAGAGAGAGCAGGCGGAGTGCCCTCCATCCCCCCAGCAGGAGATGCTCTGGGCACCCTGCTCCACTGCCAACAGCTCTGTGCTCTGTTTTCCCTCAGTGGGAGTCCCTGTAATGGGGCTGATGGGTTGGCTGGCTCTGAGCATGGTTGTGGTTCAGTTGGGCTGCCCAGCTCCAGAGCTTTTTCCCCTGTCCTTCATTTGAGGTTCAACATCCTGAGGGGGAATCAGTCCATCCTTTTTGGATCTTTCTGGGTAAGATCATAGCTGCAGTGCACATAGTTTGACAAGTCACACACAGCACTTGCAGCAATGCAGTCCTCCATTGAAGAGTGAGTTTCTTTTTTTTTTTTCTCAAAACAAACAAACCAACCCACAGATCAACACAAATAAAATTAAATACTAAAGGATAACTTAGCAAGTAATGTTGTTAGCACTTGTTTATTGATGGGAGACGTTAATAACACCCACTCTGAGATGGCGGAGTTGTCCAGGACCATGGACAGCGCCATATATGTGCAGGTCTAATTACAGTCATTGGAGTGAGATTTAGAAGGGCAGACTAGCAAAACAGTGTGAGTAAGACGCATGGAAAGACATGAACGTGGAGCAAGAGTGGTCACCTCTAGTGGTGTGAAAGTGAAGTGTATGCCCCTGTATTGGCCAAAACGGATCTACTTGTTATAACATGAGTGTTGTAGCACTTTGAAATGTAGCACTTTGAGATTGCCTTAATATAAAGTGCATTACAAATAAAATGTATTATTATTATTATTATTATTATTATTATTATTAACATCATCAAATCACCAGCCCCACCACCACCAATACAGCAGCAGCACAGACAGGAGCCATACTCATAAACACACACAGCCACAGGAAGGCAGTCAAAAAGGTTAGAAGGACACACACACAGACACAGACACACACAAACACACAGACACACACACACACACACACACACACACACACACACACACACACACACACACACACACACACACACACACACACACAGATTACCATCTCTGTGAACCCCTGTTTGGGATTGGGAAGTACAGTCAGAACATCAGGCACAACATGCTGCACACTAAACACTGTGACAGCATCAGTTAGTCTGAACATATTCTGAGCCCAGAACACTGACCCAGTTAGGCAAGTTGGAACGGAACACAAAGCTACAGTACATCCCAGAGGTGAGACAGACAGACAGGCTTGATCTGAGTGCACCTGTGTCGTTTTGAGAGCTAGCTAAAGGCTAGTGCTAAATTATTCCTCTTCAAAAATTCTTACCTGTGTTACATGTAAGGAAGTTCTTGATTAAGAATACTCAGGGCTGGTTCCTGACACAGACAAAATAGGTGATCGCCTAGGGCACCAATATCAAGGGGGTATTGCAATACATTCATTGTTTTTTCATTTTCATTTTCATTCAATTTTTTTCTTCAGCTTTTCACAATATCTCTAGAAAAGAAGGGGGAAAACTCAAATCTGGCCTAAGGCAGCAAAAAAGCTACAGCCGGCCCTAGGAATAGGCTACCGGTCTTTGTTCCCTCTTTGGCTGTGGATGGAGGTTGTGTAAATCTATCAACGATAAGGAATATAAACCAGACACTCAGACAGACCTTGATGAGCCCTGACAGTATGTGTCAATCAGGCTGAAGGTAGAACAACACTCCCAGCTCTGGCCCATAATTCAATACCTCTCCCACTTGTTCTGAGTAACGGCTATGAGTTCCTGACCGTGTAAACAACAGCGGCGATGATTACAGATTATTTCCCCAGAGCGACACTGTCCACTTCCCTGGAGAAAGGCAAAATGATTTGTGTCAGATCAGACATGGTGGGTCAGAAATGGTGTAGGTTATTTTAAAAATAAAATGGGACTAGAGAACACTGATTTGCCACATTGACATTTGAGTAGCTTTTAACACTTAATGTGTGTGTTACTGCAGGTAATATATGCAGCTTGTCAGGAAGTCAAAAGGTCAATTTTTCTACTTGTTTGTTATATTTGAAATGCCAGAGGCTGACTGAGTAGAAGAATAATTCCTCCTACTTGGTCACAGCAGCTAATTGAAACTCAGTGATAAACTACACAAGTTAAAGAGCCGTGGATTCAGTTTACCCTGAGGCCAGTTTATGCTGATACAATCATACAAAATGATGCCTGTGGCTTCTGGTTATAGGTCATGCTTGTATTACATCTATACAATTTGCTTGAAACTATTAGTGTAGGCCTATATCTTTTATGTTTTCATATTTAATCATATAGATCTTAGAATATTTGGACAAAACATCTGAAAAATCTGAGGACCATTGTGTTGAAATTAAGATTTTGGCGTTGAGTTGATATGGAATTGTCCATATTGCAGAACATTTAGTACAGATAGAAGAAAGAGTTATAGACAGTCTATTAGATATTTTATTGTAAAATTTGAAGAGATAAAAGAAACAGTCTGGGAAACACCATACCATACAATATATCTCTTTTTTGGATCTATACAATAAATGCTACAACATCAGATGTGGTTGGGGTTAGGTAAGAGGTTAAGACATTTGAGTGGTACTGGTCAAGGTTAATATTCAGTAAGCAAGTAGTTCATTCTATCTTTGAAACACTAAAATTGTTCATGTGATTTAGTTGACTGTACAAGGAGAGAAATTATAAAACCAGAAAAGTCTTACAGGTGAGGGAAAATGGTAATCTTTCAAAGTTAAACACTGAAAAGAAGGGTGCCGACCACATCTTTTTTTTTTTTTTTTTTTGTACTTGACTACAAAACAACATTTTAACTTTGGTGACGGCTCATCTAGTAACCATTAAACAGCTGTGGACAACAGAGCTGGCTTTGCACTGAAACAGAGAAACTTTGTTGAAAAGGATACTATCCATGAATTCACACATATAAATAGTTATTGCCTCAATGGTGATTGATGTGTTGCATAGAGATAGATCAGGACACTGATAGATGAAAAAAAAAGACTGTGAAGAATACTTTAACAAAGAAGCGCTTTCTGTGGGCCCCAGGTTTGGACAGTTGACACTTTTCAAAGTGAAGAACTACATGACTACATGTTTGGTTACAGATCAACATTCTCTAGGTCAGTCTCGCCACTATAATGTGCTGAAGCTTTTAAGTGTTATTCCTGGAGAAAAGAGAGGAGTGATATTAATCAAGGTACACACTTGCTGTATTTGCTGAATTTGATGCATTATAATTAAATCTATATAATTTCTATTCTTTTAAACGATGAATTGTCCTTTTGCATGTGCGGAATATGTAATATATAATAACAGGTACATGTAATAACAAATGTATCCTCTTTTGTGAAAGCAAATTAAGTAATCAAATGTGTACTGTACAATCTTATAAATGCTCCCACATGTTGTGCGCCTGTTTACTTGTGTATGTTTTAGGCCTTGAGAGACAGATCCTTTCAGCGTGATATTCATGTGAATTTTAAAAATGAAGTGAAAGCCGTGTTCATTGTGGGACGCAGTCATTCTTCATCTTGAAATGGTTTCTACTGTGTCTCATTACACCACAAAAAGCTCGGCCTTGAGAGGCACCCCTGCGTTGATGAAGACAAATGGTTTGTACAGTCAAATGTAACTGAAAAATATGCAAAACTGTCAGACGTCTCTCTCTCTCTCTCTCTCCCTCTCTTTTTCTCTGTGTTTCTGAAATAAATTTTTGGAATAAAAGGGACCGATACCTATTGTATGCATGCAATGTTGAGGAAAACTGCTCCTTAAATAACTGAGGATATGACTTAATAAGCAAAGAGGAATTTCAAGAGAGCCTAATGGGATTTCATTTCATGGTTGGCTGATTTTAGTATCCACATTCAATTTTATCTGCTTGGTAAAACACTTTCTACCTGAATATTCATATGTCGTTTAGAAAGTAATTTATAGTGTGACACAGCTGCACAATTAATGGAGTTTATTGTTGTTTTTAACAAAACATTTCCCTCATTAACCAGAACACACAAAACTCATGAATAAAATCTGTACATTTATCATTTTTATTGTGTTCTAACAAGAACAATTTATCTAAAACAGTGACTAATGTTTACACATGAACACATTCAGGTAAGCTGCGGACCCCTTGATCTGCCTGTCTCAGAAAACATGGAACGTGGGAGATTGTTCTGAATACCAAAAAAAAAAAGTGTTTGACCTCTGTATCTGGGACATCAGGAATGGGACGCTTCAGGAAAGCAAATCTATCGGACGCACATACGCTACGCTAGGGGCGACTCATCCTATTCTTTCCACATCTTTCACATAAATATTTATTCTGTGTGTGTGTGAGCTATGCAGTGTCCCTGTCTCTCTCTCTCTCTCTCTCTCTCTCTCTTTCTCTCTCTCTCTCTGGGTATACCCTCTCACCTCAAGTGTGAGGTTCTTACTGCCTAAAAGCTAGGACTCTGAATGTCACCTTTGGCAAGCATCTCTGGGGATCAGAGCGAGTGACTAACAGCAGTGAGCATAGCACTGCTAACAGCTCGGCTTTGTCACGTTTTCACACCGTTGCGGACTATGGATCTCTTCCTAATAAGGATTAGCAGATGAAGAACTCGCTCCACTTGAGCCTTTTGTGAGGTTATGTGACAGTAAGATCAATCTTTTGGGTTTTTAACTCAAGTCTGTCTCTGGAATGACTGACTACTCACTCTGGGTTAAAACTCTGTGGTATTGATAGCCTTTCTCTCAGTGCAAGGAGGTATTTTTCAGCAACGCTTAATCTCCTCAAGTTCACACAAGTCAGTGTGAATGCGGTAAAGTAAGATCACATTAAGATAAATGCTGTCTCATTATAACATTTAACAAAAACAGTCTACAACAGAGAGGTCCACACCTTTAGTGCCTGCCTAAGCTGATTACAGCAATCTCACAGACTAGAAATTATGTTGGGTTTTCCATAATACCATATATCCTTACGCCACATATCCTTTTCATTTTGGTACATTAGCTGAGATAAGATGAGAAGGAAAAAATATCTATCATTTACTCAAACATAATTATAGTCATTATGTGGCATTTCTTCAGAATGCAAGGGTCAACAAAACGTGTGGCCAAAAGACTGTGATATTTAAATGCAGTGGGCCTGTAAGATAAACTAGAAAGCGCTCAGCCATTATCATCTCCACTTCATGCAACTCTTAATGTTTCTCACACATGGGCCGGGCCGTAAATGGCTGTATTACATGTTGTTGAATCAGTGACCAGTAAGCATGGACTGAGTCACATACTGTGGGCAGGAGGTGTGAGTCATCCTTATATTATGTAAATGATTATTGAAAATGGTCCTTTTTACTGCAGATGACAACTCAACTCAAACACACCATAAGGCTTTCTGTAAGCATCTACATCAGTTATCAACATAATGAACCTCCAGTGTTGTATACCCCAACAGAAACACATTGTTATCAGATTTCCATATATTTCAGCATTCACATCAATAGGGGAGTACAGTTCTTATTTTTAGCGTAACCATTGGGGAAAAGAGAAGGTTGTGAAAGGGAGAAGGCCTAACCATTCATTCATTCATTCATTCATTCATTCATTCATACATTCACTCACTCACTCATTACTTACTCACTCAGTCATACAGCAATTCCCTAATACGACAGGGAATATTTTGTCTGTGTTGGGGGACCTATTCCTGATTCAAATCTGCACTGGGGACATTTGGGGTCGGCACACCACTAAGGAGGCTTAAACCCTTGGCTGCAACCTCTGTCGTCTAATGCCACTGGAGGGTTTCAGCACTGAGGTTTACACCACGCATCCCTTTAAGGAGCTTGGCTCTGATACACACACACACACACACACACACACACACACACACACACACACACACACACACACACACACACACTAAACGACTTTAGACTTAAGTAGATGCAGAATTACACACTCAATCTGGATCCAACAAAATACCTTTGATCACTTAGTGGATTACTTGGATCATACGAGGTTCGTGTGAAGTACAATCTCCCCCAAACGAGATCACAGAGGGGCAAAAAAAAAAAAAGAAAAAAAAAACGTTTACATGTTTCCATCTTGCTCATTTGGTGCTCCAATAGCATACTAATGACGATGGACGAGAGCAGTCTTTGGAATGTCAATGTAACTAAGAGAGCACAAGACTGGAGACAGGAGAGACGCAGAGGAACCGGTCGCTACCATGAACATGTGCAAAATGCGGACGACAGAAGGCCATGACTTCAAAATAAGAGACCGCAGACTTTGTGTGGCTGACAGACGGGTTTTCATACACAGTAGTGACTAAGTTGCAGCACAGGGTGAGAGACAGGACATCTGAAAACCAAACAGCTTTAAGACAAAAAAGTGAGCATTGTGCATAGTTAATTTTTCGAAAAAATGTCACCAACGACGGTAGCTACCCTTTCTCTCTCTCTCTCTCTCTCGCTCTCTCTCTCTGTTTTGCAACGAACGGGTTCTGCTGTGTCACGAGGAAGTGCAATAATGTACATTTCTTGTTACTGGAGTGTGCATGGATCACTGTTGCACTGACGAGTACAGGCTCACCCCTCTCCCAGTAGAAAGATCATTACAGGATTTCTTAATGCTTGTTTTTTTTTTGTTCCATTACTCTAATTTTTTTTATGTTTGTGTACTTTTACAACAGTAATCCACACTCACAAACACACACACACGCATACACACATTCATACTCACACATACACACATTCATACTCTTTCTCTTGCTCTCTCAAACACACAGATACTCAAACAAACACACGCACACACACACACACACACACACACACACACACACACACACACACACACACACACATAGGTGGTCTTTCCTTGCGCTCAGTCCTGGGGGGGTTGAGTCCTCCTTAGATCTCGTAACAGTTTTCAGTAGTTCAGCCTGACCGCAGGTGTTCCTCCACAGTGCACTCATACCTCGCCCACCCACACCACCGTGTTGCCCCGCTTGACGTCTGACACCTCGCAGTGCAGACTGCTCTGCTTGCCGTTCAGCACGAACAGGGACTCGGCCGACGGCGTGACCAGGTACTGTCCGAACAGGCCGCTGGATGCCACCACACGATTGGTCGAGCTCCAGGGCCAGCTGTGGAGGGGTAATGGATCCTTGAGCCCTCCGAGCACCACGCTCCCGCCAGCGGACAGGTCAGAGAACAGCAGGCTTGCGCCGGAGGCCGACGTGGCCACCGCTGCGTACTGGTTGGACTCGGCGAAGGACGGCTGGAACACCAGGTCGGAGACGTGCAGCGAGGCGTCCAGCTCGTGGCTCAGATGCAGCTCCCCCTGGAAGGAGATCACCTGGACGCGGATCTTGCCGCTGCGCTCGTCCGGCGTGACCACGTAGCGTCCGTCGGGGGAGACATAGGGCTTGCCGACCACGTCCAGGTTGCGTCCGATGACTGTGTCCGTCACACTGTCGATGAGGAGCTGAGGCATGGCTGCGCTCCTGTTACGGCCCTGGCACTGGATAAAGTAGTAGCCACTAAGGTGGGTATAGGCCATACTGACCGGCACACAGCTGTAGTTCTTCAGACTGATGCTTTTGACACGGTGGTAGGTCTCCAGGTCAATCTTATGAATGGCGGGTTCAGATTTTAAGAAGACAAAGCCAAACCTGAAATGATAAAGGTCAAGAGGAGAGGTTAATTGCTTTTTCCCGTCATTAAAGTACATTAAGATTTTCATTATGGCCTTAATTTGCTCATTTCTACTCTGAGGTGGGATTACGGCCGACGGGGGTGGGTGGGAGGTCATTACTGTCGGAGGTGAGCGACACCTCATACCTGACGTGCGTGATGATGAGGTTGGTGGGCGGCAGGAAGAAGTCATCCACCCTCTGGAATGGCGTTCGGACGACACGGTGCGTTTCACCCACACTCGCTTGGGAAATAACCTACGTAAGTTAAGAGAATAAAAGACAAAAAATAAATGAAAATCAAATCATCAGCAACCCCTCACAAAGTCACAGCACATCAGAAAGACAAACTTACTGTGAGCTCAACACTAACCCGTGCTGAAATCCCCCCCAACATAAGATAAGCCCATGTGCATTTTATTGTACATATTACCTACATATTACCTTCAGATATGATCAGATTTATGGTCACGCGCAAAAACTTCACCTTAGTCTCTCTAAGAAGCTAATATGCCGCAGTGTCCATGAAATGTGGACGTTATCAGCAAAATGACGTTAGCTCACGCGCCTTTTCCGTCTGCCTTCGATTTATCTCAGCTCCAGTGCATCCGAGAGGGCCTGACAGGGGCCTCGCTCGTCCAGCCTTTCTCCCCCTTCCCCCTTTCCCCATGTGAGAGACACTTAATCACACACCTGACATTGTTTAGGCAGTGCCAAGGACTGCTGTGCTGTTTACGTGGCTACTGCCAGCCTCATTCATCAGACAACCTCGCCAAAAACAGGGGAGAGGTCTGCTACATTTTGCTCTCATTAATGCCACACACCAAGGGAGACAAGAGGATCAAGAAAAAAAAAAAAAAAAAACGGAACAAAACACAAGCCATTAGGGAACAGCATTTATTTTTGTGTTTAAATGCTTCTAGATAAGAAATCATGAAAGCATAGCCTCTTGGTGTGCGCTCGCTCTGCCTGAGGAAACTGTTCTCTTTTGATGGATCTTTTTTTTTTTTTTTTTCTTGCAGCATCTCCTTCCTGATTCTCCCCAAGAGCTCCTCTTAACTGCTTGAGGGCGGCCCAGCTTCAACTGCAGCACAGCTGTGTGTATGCTGTTAGAAACCCAACTCCGCTAATACCATTTGAACGAGTCAGGAGGGCCCCAGCAGTGGAGCACACACTTATAATATGTCAACTTAAGCTTATTTTTCAGTTTCTAGGCCCCTAGTCGTATAGAATCTGATGGAATGGGGGTAGGCTTGGTTCAGAACAGACGAGTACAGCTCCTGTAACATTTCAGTGGTATCAATAACACAATTTGGAATGGGTCAGGTAGAGTTGTAGAACTCAAGACCAGTCTTGGTCATGTTACCTTCCGGTCTCGCTAATGTCTTGATCGTTCTGATCGTTCCGTCTTGATTGTCTCGTTTTATTTTGTTAGGCGATCTTGACTACATTTCTAAGCCACTGCTTGCATAGAATCTGATGGCACAGTGGCACAGTAGGCTTGTTTCAGAACAGACGAGCACAGCTTGTGCCACATTATAGTGGTATCAATAACACAAATTTGGAGTGGGTCAAGCATTGAGAGAGCCACTCTTGAATGTGCCAGTGGCACCTACTCTGTGCTGTTGCTATGAATTAAACATGATGCAAGGCCGATAGCTAGCTACTGTACGGGTAAACAGATTGCAGACCTCGCCTGCGTTCTTTAGAGCTGTCATTTAGTCTCCCGGGGCTTCATCTCTTGAAATAAACGGATGGTTGTTTAGTGTGTGATAAGGAGAGTAAACTTTCCCCACTCGTCTCACCCCCCTCCCCGCCCCCCTTCCCCCTTATCCAAACAGTGCAGAGGGCCACTTGCAAAAAGCAAAACAACCTGCAGTCGGGGAGAAAGGATGGCTATCTTTAGCCCAGATTCGTTCCAATCCCCCCCTTTCTCCATTTGTTTAATCTAATGAATTAACAATCACACTCCAAACGTTTAAACAGCGCGCTATTAATATGGAGAGGTATTTGATATGGCCCCTCCTCCTTGTACCTCTCCCAGCCAGTGGTACAGATGAATCTCCAAAGCACAGGTCAATTACTGCCTTTCCAAATGATAATGGCATTATCCTGCCATTTATTTGTGGTGAGATCCATACGGCCTCTGGTCTAATATGTGGCTTCTCCTAAAATTGCTTTCTAGCATTTTTGAGCGATCCATGCCCTTGCGAGGTAATTATTCATTACTACGGAGTATTCAGCGGAAATGAGATGTGCGAGGAGCCGCTGAAAGGATCCGTCTTAACGTGCCAAAGGTATGCGGGAAAAAAAAATAAAAAATCAGCGGTGTTTCAGGAGAGGAATTAAAAGCGACTGGTGTAATCACTTCTCTCTATTTCGACGATGATGGTGGCGTGAGCCGCGGTGGCGATGAGGAAGGTGACGGTGACGCCTTTTTTTTTCTCTCCCTTGCGCGGTGCGTCACACTTGAGCAGTCTGCAGCGAACACATTAGGATGACACCGGGAACAGATACCTGACTGTGGCTGCAATACATCCCCCTGCTAATAAGAAGGGTCTCCATCGCTGTGAGCTCACAGGGGCCGCAGCCGCACGTCTCTTGCATTGGTTCTAATGGGATTTTCTCCCACTCCTCTGAAGGGAGAGTGGATAATGAATGTTGTGTCTGTCGCTCTCCCGCGACAATTTAGCCATTACGTGCAGAGAGGCTGGATAGCTGCTCTACTGTGCCTGTGTTTGAGGGGTGTGAGTGTGTAAATGTATGTGTGTGTGTGTGTGTGTGTGTGTGTGTGTGTGTGTGTGTGTGTGTGTGTGTGTGTGTGTGTGTGTGTGTGTGTGTGTGTGTGTGTGTGTGTGTGTGCGTGTGTGTCTGGGGATGCGGTGAGGTTTCATGTCGTGTTCCCCCCATGTTTCCCCAGCAGTCAGGAGCAGCAGTCCCTGGACAGAGTAAAACCCATCCACACCTCCCCAGTATTTCCTCACCCACCTAGAGACATTTCCATCTCAGGTGCTTCAGTCACATCAGCAGAAGCCTAGTTTGAAAACAGATTTTTTTTATACACCCCACACACACACACACACACACACACACACACACACACACACACACACACACACACACACACACACACACACACACACACACAAACTCACATCCATACTGCACCACTAGCTAATACTGACTCTCTTGTACACACATGCACATACAGTATACTGTAAGACTGTATGATACCAGCGACCAGACAAACACATAGACACTCACACACAAACACACACACACACACTCACACACTCACACACACACACACACACACACACACACACACACACACACACACACACAAACAAACACAGTCATTTTGTACCTGCAATGTGGGATGGGACTTCTGTAGGTCACCCCAACTCAACACCCAGACTTGGTCGTGGGACTTGTCATAGAACAGCTTGACAGGCACTGGGTCTGTCTCCACTGCCTAAGAGGTGATAGAGGAGGACACACACACGCACACACACACACACACACACACACACACACACACACACACACACACACACACACACACACACAGAGAAAGACGACAGTGGGTCAAACTGCAGGTTGTACCAAGGATGCAGTCATAGACAGCACAATCTGATATCACCAAGTAATTACCCCAGCACAGTGATTGTTGTCTTGCAGCAGTGTGGACAGAGCCTATCGCTACTATTGGCCACTAGAATTAGGTGGCGCTAACAGAGAAGCTAACAGAGGAGCCAGTGCAGTTTAATAAAAGAGCTTAGGAACCTGACGTCGCTCCATCTAAAATCACCAACATTTTCAGAGTCTGTTCTGCTGGCTTGACATTGGAATCCCATACAAGATGCTTCAGGTTCAATCTTTCATGTCTCCAAATAAATCATTTTCTTCCAGTCAGCAGTGCAGATGCAAGGGCTTGAGACAACATCCCTATTTTCCAAAAATTATCTTCTCTGTGTTATGAAAATTAAAACAAACCACCCTTTTCTTTTCTATGTATTGTAGATTGTAAGCAGGCCTCCTTTTATTGTGGCCAAATACCCGTAAGACACGCCCCCTTCCCGAGCTCTATAATACGAAGACAGCCGCCTGTTTTACGCAGATCAGCCACTGCCTCTGACAGCCATCTCTTAATGACATACAGTTAGCTTGCCCTTTGACCTTGTAACTGTCAATCAAATATTTCATAAACCATTAAATCACCATGGGAATGACTGCTGCCATCTACCGTGTAGTAAAAGTATACTGGCACAACACATAATGCAATAAAATTAAGAAATCATAAATCATGAATAAATATGAGAGAGAGAGAGAGAGAGAGAGAGAGAGAGAGAGAGAGAGAGAGAGAGAGAGAGAGTGCAACATTTCCATTTTACAGTGATTTTTTGTATGCCCCCTGACTCATTTTATTCCTCTCTTTCACTCTCTCTCTCTCTCTCTCTCTCTCTCACACACACACACACACACACACACACACACACACACACACACACACACACACACACACACACACACACACAGTATTTGCTAAAAGGCTTTTCATTTGCACATGACTAACTCGAGTGCGGATTGACATCTCCCAGGATAAGACAGTGCTGGAAGAGGGGGAGGAGGAGAGGAGGAGAGGGGGAGAGGGGGAGAAGAAGGAGAAGGAGGAGGAGGAGGAGGAGAAGGAAGAGGAGGATTAATCCCCACCTGTACGACTTTCTGAGCTTGTGTGTCGATAATCAGCAGGCGGTTTTGGAGAGGCTGGGTGACGTAGACATACTTGTCGCGGACGTTGAGAGCGGACGTCCAGACGCAATGCTGAGGGGTGATGCCCTCATTTTTGGGGCACATTTCTTCCTGTCAGAGGAAATTATCAAAGGATCATTAGTTATCTTGGTGCATGACATGTGAATCATTGATTAGATGGCTGGGCTAAATGCAAAAATATCATAAAATGTTCAGTATTTCACAAAGGCGAAGATGATGTCCTCAATGGCCTTCCATTTACTTATTAAGATATTTATTTTGATATTTGCTGTCATAGCAGAGAAAAGAAACCAGAAAAAAGTGAAATAGTCAAAGTAGTTTTATGTCAACGTTGACAGCTAATCGATCCATTGATTGATGGCTGCAGCTATAGAGGAGTTTATTTTCAGGAGGACAATGTTTCTCAAGTCAGATTACACCTTGGAGACAAAGCAAGACACCACACGGGTCAGGGAGAGAGAACGCAGCTTACAGCATCAACACACTAACACATGGGCATATTGAGTTTCTATCGATCTCTAATTCACTTACACACGCTTGTGGGGCGCAAAAAGCTCTAAGGGATCTTCCAAAAGGAGGCTTTCCTCCAGTGCTTTACAAACCACGCCAGGGTTAACTATTGCATCAGGCTTCCTAACACTTCACATTATCTCTGAGGAATTAACTGAATATGAAGGCAAAAGCTCATCGTTCAAGCTTATATAAGAGTAATCTGAAACAGATTGAATTTAAACAAGAGTAATTACACTGAATTGAATTTTGCTTGATGAAAATGAATGGATTTGAATAAATTGAAATTGAGGGATAATGCACATGCTTTTGAAAGGAGACCCACGTAATTAACGGAATTATCCTTTTAATATTCCTTTTCCAGCTCATCACATCTGCTCATGCAGTGGATGTCTAAGGTGTTGATTATGTTTTCAACAGGCTACTGAAATCTGACATGGCTGTCTGACACTTACATAACTGGCCACAATTCTCTCAGAGCGCTTTATTCGCCTGCGGATCTCACACTCTCCGGGTTGCAGTATGGTCACCCCTTCATCGGAGAAGACGTAGAACATGTTCCCCACGCTCAGCCCTGCAAGAAAGCAGCAGCAATGTTAAAGATGGGATAGGAGATCCTAGAAAAATGATTTGTGAATGCTAGGCATTTGAAAATAAACAATTCAGAAGTCCAATCCCCTGTCTTTAGATCTCCCCTGAAGCCACACCTCGAGAGTACAGGAAAGAATGGGAAGGGGTGAGGGACAAACGGGTATGATAGACATACAGCATCACTATCTGATAATTTTATACTTGCTGCTTAAAATGATTGGATATTGTTTTTTCTCTGTCCTGTTTGTTCCACAGCTGACTAACAAATTTTATTTTTGCATTGGAGGACTTCCCCTGGGGTTGCAATCGATGTGTGAATGTCATTTAAAGAAATATAGTAAAAAGTGCTCCAGGAAAGCATCGCATACCCCCACCCCAATTGAAGAACAGGTGTAAAAAAAAAAGAAGGAAAAAGTAAACACCACGTCTGATAAAGTTAGCCTATAGCACTAGTGAAGCACACATCCACCACATGCACATCACAGAAACAGGAGTTGAAGTGACATGAGAACACATTCCTGTCTGGTCACCTCTCGGAGAATTCCCGCTAATTAGAACACATGCCACACTTCATCATGACAAAAGGGCAGCGGAGTTGCAACGTTGTCAAGAAGCACAAATCAGCTAGCCAATCAGACGCTGTTGTAATACATGGAGTTGTTATGGGCATGGTGTTGCTAGTGTTGTGCTTAGTGAAGTATTAAAACACGGCCCGCACACACAGATGTCTGCATGTGATCAGCTGTCAGAAACTCAAGCTATAGCGGACAACCGTTTAGGATCTTCTGATGCGTGTAAGACAGAATTGTGAAGGGAAAAAAAGAAGAAGAAGAAGAAGTAGAAAAAAAACAAAGCAAAAGTTTGGGAGAATGGAAATGACAGCAAGAGCTCAATAGAACTAGGGTGTAATTACCCAATAAGGTACTAAGGAACTCCAGCCTTGTGTTTTTTTTTTTACAAAGGGTGTAATAAATCTATGCATATTTTTGGTAAATTTTCCAGCTGAAAGGATTTAATTTACTTCATCTTTTCAAGCAATTGCCCCTGAAATCCAACACATACAGCAACATTAAACAGCAATCGCCACAAGTGAAGGTGAGCACAAGGAAAAGAGAGAGGCTCAGTGAGAGAGAGAGAGAGAGAGAGAGAGAGAGAGAGAGAGAGAGAGAGAGAGAGAGAGAGAGAGAGAGAGAGAAAATGCCCAACTTTTAGTAATACCATGAGAATAATCAACAGGCATAACAGTAAAGCAGTCATTTATTATAGCAATGACAGTGGAATATTTATCCATACCTTCCTCCCGCCAGAGAATATTTGCCACTGCAGCAATGTCAGCACACCAAAAAAGAACACAAGAGAGAAATACAGCCATTTTTAGGGAACAAAGAAGAAAATCAAGTTCACATACATTATGTTTATGTTTAAGATCTGCAGTACAGGAGACAAAAAAACATACTATTATACTGTAATTGTGACCTTTAGACCAAAACAAAAGTTGAATTTGACTGATTTGTAGCTAAAATTGGTCCAAAACCACAGTGCTCACACAATCTTCACACAATCTTAGAGACTATGTTCCATCATTTCCTCCTTTAATGTTGAAGAAGAAAAAAAAAAAATCACGTTCTTGCAAGTATTACCCACTGTTTTAGTAGCCATATTAAAATGTTGAAGGCTTCCAGCTGTATTTAAATGACGCATGATGAAACATTTAACATATTCCACAAAAGGGGTAGCCCACTAAAACCTCCTAAATCTCACATAATATAGCCTGTCTTCACAGCCTTCTTGCTAGGCAATCACTCCTTGCAGCTCGACTGAGTGCATTTGAATGGTCAATAGAGTAACATGGATGTTGCCAAGAACAGATGAAAGATTGGTTTGAGACTGGGCTTGATCCAAGGCTTCCCTCATCAGTGACTAGATTAAACAGACCATAAATGTAGCTTGAAGGTGACCAGCCCTAAGAGGCCTTTAAACTGCTGCGGTAAAATTCTATGAAATACTGATGAGGTTAAAGCAAGAATCTGCTTTACTGACGTTTTTTTTTTAATTATTATTTTTTGCTCAACAGACATTTTTCCATCATGAATTGCATAAGGATTTGTCCAAATCTTTACAACAGTGTACAAATGACAGATTTTTTGAGTGCTCAGTGCTCATATAAGTGGGCCATGAGAAGAGTATTGGATCACAATCGCTGGCTACACTTGACCTTATCCATATTATGAGAGTCATATAAACCTTCCACCTACGTGTTTTTCGAGCAGAATCCTCCACAAAGAGTGAGGAGATGTCCTCGTCCACACCAACTTCATTCTTTGCGATGCAGGTGTAGGCCCCTGTGTCCTCGTAACGCACACTGCCAATGTGAAGCTCACTACCATTTGCTGGAGCAAGGCAAAGGTGAAGGAAAAGATATAGAAAAGAACACACACACACACACACACACACACACACACACACACACACACACACACACCCACACACACGCACACACAACACAAACACAAATTACTCTTCAGTCAAGATATACTGAAGCTCACGCACATCCTGAGAAGTTTTTGTGAGGTAGTTTTTGCAAAAAGTTTCTCATGTATATACTGAGAAACTGTCTGTCTTCAGGTATGACACTTCCATGGTTGTGCCATGCTTGGGAGAGAGAGAGACGATATGTATCAGATTGAGTCTGATATGGGGGAGGGAAACCGGGGGATGGGGATAGGAAGAGAGATGGGGAAATAATCAAAGCCTCTGGTGCTGCTTGCACCCTTTTGTGATGTGCGGCACGCTCTCAGATCTACTCCCCCACTTCTGTGTTACCTTGATCACAACACACCACAATCTTCACAACGCATCCACTCACTGAAGGACACCCTCCGCTCCGCACCAACTGCACTTTCACACGTGGTGTCAAAGATCACGCGCAGGTCTCTCTCTCTCTCTCTCTCTCTCTCTCTCTCTCTCTCTCTCTCTCTCTCTCTCTCTCTCTCTCTCTTTTTCTCTCTCTCCATCTCTTGTGCTTCACCTTCATCCTCTCATCTCTGTCTCACCCTATCAGTCTGGTGTCTTTGATCCTCCTGCTTGATCTCCATCTACACTATCTAGTCCTAGAATGCTGACTGCATGGGAGCTGATGGATGCCTTCCAAGTTCCTGGATAGGATAGACATGGCTGACTGAACCTTGGCTGGCACACTAATCAAACATTCCCTAGTTCATTACCTGTGTTCACAGTGATGGAGAGATTTTTTTTCTCTCCTAAATTGTAATTAGTAAGTGATTGGAAAATGACCAAAATTCATCAAAGTGAAAAAAAAGAATATATAGGATTGATCTAAAAAGTCTAACTATCTGATTTGTGATTGTTTGATTGATTGAGCTGATTGATAGCTACACAAAAGAGACACAAATAACCTATCCTTGATTACATTATTCAAATAATAATTACAGTAATTGAAACGAAGAAAGAATTAAAACATTCTGGCTATATGCAAAAAAGTGTCGTCCATTAGTGCAAAGCACGATTGCGTACATGTCTTTCTACTGCTGTTTCTACTGTTGTGTACATGCCTTTCCTCAACGGCACAAACACAAAATAAACAATTCTTCAGTCTCAGCTGGGCTTTCTGATTGAATAAATTGAAGGAACAAAATAACAGTTCAAGCCAAGACAAACATTTATAATCTGTGCATTTAGTAAGTGTAAGCCTTTTGTTAAAACATGGAGCCACATTCAATCAGAGCTGTGAGAAGGTTCTGAAATGTAAAAATGTAAAATCCAACAAATGTTTATGTGAGTGCTCACAGTCTGCCTACAGTATACATTGGCATTAGTGCCACCTCATCAGTATGTTCCCATATTCCGCAAGTTTGCAATCAGTAAAATCACAGTGCAAAAGGAAAGGGACAATCATTTACGTTTTCCGACACATAAGGACACACACACACAGTGCTTTAAGCACATTCATCTGTGATGTGACACATAAAAGCCCAATCGGACTGAATCTGAAAGGTTCCCAAGAATGAAAACTCCCACGCCCACCCCCATCACCACTCCGCCTCTGGCTGGTACATCGCTATACAATCAGGAGGGAGAGAGGGCTGCTCAGAGGAAGGGAAGAGAGTGTGGTCAGACATACCAATGAGGGAGAGCTGCTTGGAGGCCCGAGGCTGGAGGTCCATGCCATTCTTCAGCCAGGTGATCTTGGGGTTGGGGATGCCCTCAGCATGGCAGTAAAGGCTGGCAGCGACACCAGGCTCCTGGGCCTGAGTTTCGGGGTACACCAGAATCACGGGGGGCACTAGAATAAAACAACGAAACAAAAAGGGGGTTGGATTGGCCAAACAGGAATAATGCACATAGAATTGTTTTTGAAAACCACACAAAAAAAATGGCGTAAAAAAAGTGTCAAGTTTTCATGAGAATATAGTAAGCGCTTGACAAATGGCCTTTTGTTTATTCGTTTTCCAGGTGTGTCAGCTGCTGTAAGCCAAATGCGGCGGGCCGTCTGGTAATTGTGTGGGAAGATAACCTGCTTCCTGGCGACAGTACAGCTCGTGACTGCTGCGGTGCGAGCAGGTCTCTGCTGCAGCTGTATCGTTTTTCAATTAGCCACAATCCCCCGTGAAAAAGCATAACAATCATGTATATTGTTCCAGTTAATTGAAAATGTTTTCCTGGTATTTTTCCTCTGCCTATCAGGCTCCAATGAAACAAAGCACTGAAATTGGATTATTATCTTTGATTCACTGGTGGTTCTCACGAGGTCCTTATTGAAGAGCAAGCATTGGTAATCACACTGTTCAGTAAAAAAAAAAAAAAAAAAAAAAAAGGAAGGAAAAAAGAGAAGACTTATGCAAACGGCTTTCTGAAGCTATATGCTTTGATAACTGCAGACAAGATGTCCCCTATTTTGCAGCCACTGTTTTTTTTTTTTTTTTTTTTTTGATGTTGCTGTAATGGCTCTTCAGCTGTTGGAATGAAATAAACAACTCACACATGACTGAATACAAATGTCTTACTGATTCTCTCAGCTATATGCACTTAAGCATTTTTTGAACCATGGAGAGACATCCATTTAGTGACAAGTGACAGATCTAGTCTCCAGACAACAATGCTACAACAATGGCAGGTAACAATAATAGGAAATGTTTTAAACATGAATCTGTACTAACCATTCACCTGCAGCACATGGGTCTGGCTCAGGTCCTCATAGCCGTATGCATGGCAGCTGTAGTTGCCCATGTGTATGGTCGTCACCTTGGTGATGTACAGGGAGCCGTCATCACCAAAGTCCTAATTTGAGGAGAGAGGAGGAGGAGAAGGAGAAGGGGAGAGAGAGAGAGAGAGAGAGAGAGAGAGAGAGAGAGAGAGAGAGAGAGAGAGAGAGAGAGAGAGAGAGAGAGAGAGAGAGAGAGAGGTTGGAGAAGCGATGAGGGGAGAGGAGGAGTAGGAGAAGGGAGAAGAGAGAAAGAAGAGAGACAGAGAGAAAGTGACAGAGAGAGAGAGAGAGAGAGAGAGAGAGAGAGAGAGAGAGAGAGAGAGAGAGAGAGAGAGAGGTTGGAGAAGTGATGAGAGAGGAGGAGTATAGGAGAAGGGAGAAGAGGAAAAAAGCAGAGAAGAGAGACAGAGAGAAAGTGACAGAGAGAAAGCGAGGGAGAGAGAGACAGAGAAAATAGAGAGAGAGAAAGAGAGAGGTGATGAGGAGAGCACCGCAGGGAGTCACAGAGAGCAGAGCCCCATCGTGTGCATCTTGAGCCCTGATAAATAGGAGGGGTTAAAAATATAACGAACATTAGAGTGATAAATGAGGCCAGTTGTTGTTTTTCGGGATGCGCGGCTCACCCGGGGGTTGTGGTGCTGGCTTAGAGGGATTAAGACACTAAATAGTGCTGTCCCACTAGGACAGGAGAGGAGAGGAGAGGAGGAGAGGAGTGGCTGAAGATGAGTGTGTCGGGAGAGAAGCGTTTGCTAATGTCAAGCGAGGGCTTGCTACGCTCGCTGGCCTTTTGCAGAATCAATATTAGAGCTAGGGTGATGACTTCATTTTCATCAAGTGACAACACTCAAAGTTGGTGAGACTAGATTCAACAAGTTGGAGTTTTATGACAACAACAACAACAATCTGATCCTACAGCATTCTTTTATTTGAAAGACTTGGGTATCAGTTATCACCTCTGTTATGTGTATGAAGAAAGCATAAGAGAATGCTGATTAAAGTATAGTAGTTTTCTTAACAATACTTTTATTTCATAATATCTGCCCATGTTTGAAAATATCTTTCATATCATGGATCGTGTTTTGTTTGTCTTCATCATTCTCATAAAAGCTCTTTATTAAGACACAAAAAAGGACAAAGACAAACAAATCAACATCATTATGGAACAAGTAAACAAAAAACTTTTTGTTAAACTCAGTATGTTTCATATTTTACAAGTTTTCTGGAATTCATGACAATAGTTGGCACCCAGAAGAAGTGCTAATTAAAAACACTGTAATTGCTAAAGCTGAAAAAAATGCTGAAATGTTATCAAGGCCATAACTGTTACAAATGGCTGTTCACAGCTTATTAATTGTTTGCCGTACACTGGGAATTATTTGCGTCTGATGATCTAGGGTTGGATCTTTTCTTTTGACCTGGAAAAAAAAAACTGTCAGAAAATTCAGAGCAGCATCTGTTCTGTCTCATCTCCCTGAAGTACAACCCTTAGTGCAATCACACTGAAAAAACACACAAAACACAATTACTTTGGGGAGAATTGCTATTCAATATGTAAAATGCCCCAATTTAGCTGTCGACAAATAGGTCTGCTTAAAGCAGAGGCACACAGCTGTATGTAAGGTTAAAATAGAACACGATTCCATTGTGCCTCCACAGACTGAAATTCTATCACTCCTTAATGTACTCATTGATTTTTAAAACAAGACAATTTTCATACAAAACGGGTCATTTCGGACTGTAAATACTCCTTATTGGGTGCAGCAAATGGTGATTGAAGGTTGTTAACTCGTTCGTGTAAACTAGCTTTTGCTGAACACTCATTCTGCCATACCTTAGGTCTCGATGAGGTAATGATTGGAATTTGGAAAGATTGATATAAGGAAAGATATAGGCTCCTAAGCTGGAGACATGCATCAGTGATTTGATTCCAGAGCTAGTCAAATAGCTTCAAAGAGGTTAAGAAATGTTTCAGTGCTGGTGATGTACTTGCATTCATGACCACTAAAAGTTCAGTTCAGTTTAGTTCCATTGTGAGTAAAGTCTGTTGTTGCAAGACTTAACAGGCATTTCATTAACTGTGTAATTAGAGATTTCTAATCAGTTGCTGGATAAACAAATCTACCCTCTGTCAGCATTGCAGGTGAGCTAAATACGAACGCTCCACAGTTCATTAACTTCAGCCAATTCCCAACCATACCATGCTGAGATTTACAAATCACTCATTCTCCCTTTCTTTTTTTTTTGTCTTTTTGAACATGGTTTGGCGGTTTTTGAAAACAGCATGAGTGCTGGCTGAACTCCTGAGACCCAAATCATTTCATTATTTCCAATTACAACAAATGATCCACACCAGACGTGAAAACAAGGCTAGCCGTTAATTGGAAAATGAAAGTGTGTAGGAGAATATGATATAAACGGTTTGTTCATGATTGACACAATTTATATATTTTTTCCTTGGTGCTCCTTTATGTCTTTGTATTGATTATTTGTCGAGTCAGAAACCCAGCTGAGACTCCTTTTCTGTGCACTATCAGGTATTTACCAGCCTTCAAATAAAAAAAAGCATTTCCTGAATCACCTTATACTTCAAAGTGTGCATGTTTAAAACTAATCCTTTCACCTTCAGAAAATGCCCTCAAGTTCAAAACAAGCAAAAATAAATAAGCAAACAAACAAAACAAAGCAAACAAACAAACAAATATCTGACAATCAACTTTCCAGTGAACTGTTTCCCCAAACAACCTTTCGTGTGTGAACATTCATTCGATCATGCCCTTGAATGATTTATTATGTGTCTGACCACTGGCACAACACTCTCCCTCTAGACACATGAACAGCTTAAAAGAGCGAGCTTAAATGGGAACTCACATTAATATCCTCCAGATCCAGGAAGTTAAGAATGATGCCGTTTCTCTTCCAGATGATTGGCGGCCGCAGCGTGCCCTGAATGGCACACGAGAGGACTGTGCTCAGGCCCACTGTTACCGTGGTGATGCTTAATCTCTTATCCTCCGGAAGACTGAGCTGAATGACCTCTGTGGACATAAAAAAAACAACAACAAATGAATAAAAAAATGAAAAAAGCCAAAGGTGAGTTTGAGTGAATCACAATATTGCAAATGTCCCCATAATCTTGTCTAAAATCCTGAGGTACGACAGTAGCGCACACAAAAACCTCTCGCTAACTCTGATGACACTGACACACAAATTATGCCACTATGATCTAAGATGTGCAGAAAGGACCTTTAAAAGCAATTTAGGGATACAAACACTGCCATATAATACTTTCTGACACTGAAAGGGCCTTCTGTCATCTGAATTTATCTGTAATAGGTCACCTTAATATATCTGCAATTCGGAGGACAGAGGAAAACCCCTATGAAACATATTCCATGTTGGGGAGAGAGATATTATTTCTAGGATCAGCAAAATGTCCATATTTCAATTCATATCACTTTTTAATGCACGTCAACAACCAATATCCCAATGAGCTCCTATAGCCCTGTAATATGTGTGTTGGGAAACACATAGCTGAAGTCGTCATAAATATGACCCAGGGTCAATATCTGCTGAGCACTCTGGAAATACCATAACCGGTTTAATAAATAATGATCTCCGCCATCTGACAACAGGCCTAAATGGGGGCCACCTCGATTCCATTCAATCACAACCATGGACAAGACATTGCAGGCTTTCATACCAATGACACGAGTTTCCAGCTTTCCCCCCTCCAGTTACTGTGCTGCGTTGTGTGATTTTGACAAAATCACATTTAATTACTGAACAAGTGCTGTTGGAATTAGAGTAGCTAGTGTCATGATTCAAATGTTAGACAGGAGATGTATTGGTTGGGAGGACTTTGTATGGCTTATCTGTTGTGTTGGTGTTAAACAAATGAAATGAACATGTTTTGCTACATGTACAAGATACTCCTTCAATGTTACTTCCACTTCAGTGATACAGTACACAGAAGACAATGCTCAATTGAATAGCTTGCACAAAAGCACCTAGGCCTATTCAGATTTTGTCAAAGCTTGAGCAGTTTTCAATTACTAGCGACAAGTCTTAAAAACTATGATGTGAAAATGTTGAAGAGTAACAACATCTTCGCTTGAACAGATGCGAACTTGTGAAAAAAATATACAGTATGCCGGAAGCTGTTTGTTTTTTTCCTCACTAAATGATGTCCATGAAACATTGAGACAACCTCTTCTTGTTTCTTGAAGTCTATGCTCCACCAAGCTCATCTAATTGCAGTGGAAAGAGAACCATAGTAGTAGTGACAGTCTAGTCATGGACGCAGACAGAAGGCAAAAGAAAAATACAGTACTTTAATGTATGGTAATACCTGGTGCTAAAGTACTGTTCTGTTTCAGTGTTATACTCTGAGATGAGACACTGATTATGGGTTCCCACATGTTAGTGTGCTTCACATGCAGATTCCATTGAACATAGAGAACACAGATAACCCTATGCAATTTGTTGTTATACTGTATAGCCACAATTGATGGAAACTATTAGGCCTAAGTCATGTTTAAAAAATGCAAAAAATAATATGATTAAGGACTCTTTGTGAAGGTCAGTGCCAATTACGCCACTGTCAATGACACAAACCTGATCTTTAAATTAACAGTCATCTGATTACTAGTCTGTGAGGCATTGTGATTTTCACTGGAGCAGTCTGATAACCATCCATCCACAGACACATTCAAAAACAAAATCTAATATGTGTCTGTTCCAGAAGATCTTTGATTCGACTCCGATTGAGGTGAGTGCACTGCAGCATAGCCTAATGTCCCTCCAGTGATTTGGAGACCGCAGTAGGCTGAAAGGCAGCCGCTGCGATTGTTTACCAGCCCACTGCACTTGCCATGGCCTCCTTCACCAAGAAGCGCCAACAAATTACAAATCCTCCGGCCCTGGCGCTTCCCTTGTTTGGTAAGCTTGACACCGCATTATCTACTTAATGACTCTCACACCCCCACTTTCACTCTCTCTAAAAATAGCCCAGTGTGCCTGTAATTGACTTTTCTAGGATTCGCCAACTTTGATCGACCCATCAACACTAAACGTCTTTCTTTTTTTTTTTTGCTTTTGCTTTTTTTCTTCCATCTGCCATTGCGAGACGGGGCAGTGAAGTCACGTCTGGGCAGAGAGAGAGGGGGCTATATGAATGCAGAGCACGGTCGCTCTCTCAGTGGGGAAAACTAGCGGAAGCTTCTGACTGCGCCTCGGAGCCAACCCTCCTCCGTGGCCCCCCCACCCCTCCGTACACCCACCCACCCACTCACCCTCCCTCATTACGCAGCCCCAGACGAGCTTAAATAAGACATCCCTCGAAAAACAAAAGGAGGCTGAAAAGAAATAAGGCGTGGATGGCTGCAGGCGGAGGACCTGAAACAGCAAGGCTGGAAATGCGGGAATGTCGCATTTCTGATGCTGTCTGTTCACATGTCGTCCTTCCCGGCACTGATGCTAATGGCACGCTGATGAAGTTTTCAGTGTGCTGTCAGAGACATGCTGGCAATCCACATTACATCAGCTGGCATGGGCATGAAGGATCTGCAGAAAAGGGAGGGGGTGGGGTGTGTGTGTGTGTGTGTGGGGGGGGGGGGCGTACAAGGAGACGGCTTTCGCTCACCCTCTCTTTTTGGCTTGACTTTGCTATATATTACGCCTAATGGTATCCTTGATACGTTTAGCTTAATTGTGCCCAACACCAGCTCCACCCCACAGGCTAAAAATAGTTCCCCTAAGATCCATGGCAATATGTCTTTGGATTTTAGTCCACAGGGAAGAGAATGAGCTTCAATAATCCCAACTCATAAGGCACAGACTGGGGGCCTGTGAGATTATGCAAATATGGTCACACTATATATGTCATGTTAGACGTCTGTATAAAAGGCTATGACAGATATGCACAAGATGTTACTGAGCAAATTTGCATTAAGCAGTCAGAGAAAGGTCAACGGCGTCTGCCTTATGAATACTTGTGATTGTTGGAGTCCTCTGACAACCAGTGGCCTGCATAATTAAGACCATTTGAGCAGACCCTCCCTCCCAGCTGTTGAAACAATGTAGCGTAATGAGAAAGGCGCAACAGATGCAACGCACATTGCTCTGGTGCGGAGCAAAAAAACAGACTAGAGTAATTTCGTGTTTACACCCACTCTGTTTTTAGATAAACTTCTACTCAACCCCCTCTAAAAAAAACACTTCTGAACAATCTTACACCCACAGCCAAGAGCAAAAAATAAAGCTTATAAGAACTAGATTTTTTTCTCAACAATTTTTCTTTGTTGTTTCAAAGGGCCCTTGGCAGTTTAGTAGAATGGACTGGAATGTGTGCACAGAATACTCCTTGTACACAATACTATATACATTAAAGTGTATAATTGTACAAAACCTATGAAACACAATAATGAATTGGTCACATGTAAAGTATAATAATGTAGAATTCGTCACATCAAAACGATCAAAATCAGAGAGCGGAGCTCGTACAATTGAACACACCTCTTTTGTTGGTATCTTTATGCACAGAGAAGCTAACGTAATACACCAGGCTTGCAAATCAAAAGAAATCCAACCACTCTTTAGATGAAATTAAAATCAAAGGACAGAAAAAAAACAACCCTTCTCTGTGCTATTATCCTTGGACGGTATGTGAGGAATATGACTGTCGTCAAGCTAGATTGGAAGCAATTCAGAGTGCGAGTGGGGAGACGGGCAATCAGCTTGGGCCTCATTAATCACACTGAATAGAGCACCCTAATCTCCAGCTAAGGTGTGGGAGAACTTCACAGCTATTCAAAATACACAGGCTGGCTCCACTGACAAAATCATGCTGAAACTCTGGTCACCGTGAAGAATAAGAATAAGGCCGCTAGAAGTTGGTAAATGGGGAGGAATACATGGAAGAAAGATTTAAAAAACTCGAAACTGGGCGACAACTTTTGTACTAGAAATCCTTTAAACCACACTGTTTATATTGGAAATCTATAAGCACATAATTTACTGCATTGAAAGGGATTGCGTCTTTGTAGGCATTTTGTACCTGCTACTCTCATTGGGTTAAATTTGCATGGCTCTTTAACTGGGATGACACAGACACACAAAAAAAACACCTAACCTAACTTTAGTCTCACTATTTAAAGGAATGTGTCATTCCTCTCCCAACGGATCACATTAACCTGCTGGGAGACAAAGGAAAACTACATGATTAATTCTCCGCCTCAGGGTTGAGGGAATGTTTACTGAAACAGGTGCAGACTGGAACCCTGGCCATATTTAACCTGTAAATTATTTTAATATGACATGAAAGTCATATCTGTTTGTTTAAGCTGCAGTATTAATGTTGGAAATGAAAGGTCAAGTGACCCATTATAAATCCACTTAGTCATAAACAACAGTTTGTACACATACCGCATGTTCTTCTTTTTAATTATGCCTAAAAGAATTAACCATAAAAATTGACCCAGATGCAGGTTATGTAGGTATAATGAAAATAAACATCGCTATTTTCCCAACCAATTGGTATGACATGATTTCCTATTTAATAAGGCATGAGAAAATGGACACACATTTATTGTTTGGTTAGTAATGGAATTTGGCTTCTGCCTCAGTAGCTAGTTGTGTAACAGATGCCGGCTATAGCTGGTGGCAGTACGTGTAAATTCCTCACAACCCAATCTCCTTGAAGAACTGCTTCTAACCACTGAGTTGGAAGCCTGGGCTTTTAGCTCAGAGGTTAGAGTGTTCGACTCCCATGCCGTGGGTTTGTTGTAGTTGACGGAGTGGCAAGTTCGAAATCTGAGTGCGTTGAGAACAGTACATTGGTGCCGTGACTTGGATGGGAGTGAGGATTTGGGGGGTTAGTTTAACGGATGCTGACTAGCTGGCGGCAGTACGTGTAAATCCTCACAACCCAATCTCCTTCAAGAACTGCTTCTGAGTTGGAAGCCTGGGCTTTTAGCTCAGTGGTTAGAGCGTTCAACTCCCATGCTGTCGGATTTGATGTTGTTGACGTAGTGGCAGGTTCAACACCCGAGTGCAGTGAGAACGGCTCCGGCTACAGTTGCAAACAACAATAGTCTATCTATGATAGATTATATTATTTTTAATACATAACTAGAATGGCATTCATTAGAGTGTGTAGGTTAGAGTGTATAGGGTAAATGTTCTTTGTCAAGTTGTATTCATCCCAAACAACTATTAAGGTTCTTCCTGTGACAGATTCAGAACCAATACTGCACTAAAATGTCTCACTGCCAATGTTTCATAAAAACGTGCACCCGTTGTTTTATCTTAATCCTATAAACCAATGAATAAACCAACTTGGGTGAAAGCATAACCTTTGGGTTGAAGAATAGCTAATTGCCTTGCATAGCAGCCTTTCTTGGAGTGTATGCAAACAAAATACACTGCTAAGGAAATACAAAGTGCTTAACATTTTGTTGTTAAATAAAACAATCAGTCAACTCTGTTAGTGTTACCTATTAATTGACATATATTTACTTTCTGCTTCAGCCAATGTTTGGTTGTGATGTCCAGGTTACTTTACACATTTGAGCTAAAAATAATCACTTTCAGCTCTCCCTCTGTTCACTGATTGGCCCACACTTCCCAGAGCCAGTGATCAAGCCCTGTTGCACGGGTGGAGCTAAAGAAAACATTCCGGCAAAAGCACTAGACAATGCTAGCCTCCCTATTTTATTCCAACAGTATGTGGTAATCTCAATGAAACGGGCAATGGTTTGAATGACTCCAGTCTATTCATTCAATTGAGTATCTCTGGATGAGCAAATTTTTTTAACATTTCTGATTCACTTTTGTTTTTAGCTCCTTTCAAAAATGATCTAGAGTAGCCTAGAACTAAAATGTTTGCTTTGCTTGAAGGGATGCGTATGAGCTATTTTTTATGACTCACAAGTTTGTAACTTGTTCAATTATCCACAGAGAACTGTTTGGAGTATGCCCGATGTTATCCAATACCCAGAGTTGAGATGAATTAGATTGCTGTTGTGCTCTCTGTAATGACAGCTATTTTCTAAAGCTGTCCTCTTCTCTTGACACTGACAGCTCTTTAAATTGATGTGCAATGCTGTTTCTGCCTGTCTCCAGTGTAACCATGCCAAGAGAAGATTATGCCCCCCTTTCCCTCTCATTTGTGCCTTTCTGAAATAAATGGTAGACCTGCCGTTGGTTTTATGTAGTCTTGGTGTGTACACCTCCCACACAAATGAAAAGAAATTGGTTGCATAGTTGGAAGAGTTTATTAAGATATCAGAGTCTAAAGTTGGTTTGGAAAACATCCAAGTTGAACTTTTTTTTTGACAAACTTGAATAAATGGTCCCATTCTCCATTTGGTAACAGTTCCAGGGAGAATAATAGAACACAATTAATATTATTTTATAAGGGTCTTAGACTTGGTGAGGAGGGGTGGGTAGGAATTGCTAGTATTTAGCTACCTTAGGTCTAAGAAGACTACTCTGCTGTTGGCAAAATGTTCAGTATAGCCCAAACCCACACAGTATAGGCCAAACCCACACAAGGGACTCTGGAGATGTGGGGGAAGGGGGAGGGGTGGTCGTGCATTAATTAATGTGTGTGCTGGGCCACTGAACACAGGTATGGGGTTCTAGTATTATGGGATGTGGTAAGTCAAGATGTAGCCTACTGACCTTAAACTGATAGTGATGTGATGTCACCTTTTTACTTTTCCAACACCTACAACAACTGTGTTGCTGTTTTTGAGTCACAAAAGTTGTCCTATTCAACTATATGACCCCCTCAAACAAATCATGTTGAGATCATGCTGTACACAACACCCATAAGTTTGTCAAACATAACCATGACGATTAGCATTAACACTGCCAGGAGCAGAGAACTGAACCTGCTCAAGTACTGGTGATCACGTCACAATGCAATCCCTGAAAAATGTACGATACTAGGGAAGTGTCCTAATTCAACCATCTTTTACAATGGTTTTGTACCATTCAAAAGAGCATTGATATGGAACAGTGATGAAACCTTTTTAACAGAACTACTTTATAGGTGTTCTGTTAATGGGGAATAACACCCTGTCAGCCAATCAGAAAACAGTATTTCACTTTTCCCCGATGGTAAGCTGTAATATGCTCTATTATACTCAGCAAGTGGTAATGTGGCCTTGAAATTTAACAATATCTTCTGGCTGCATGGTGAAATTTACTGTGCACTGAACTGTAATGTGAATGGGTAATATTTCTGGAACCATCATTGGGTACGATACTAACTGTGCACTTTTCAGTTTCAAAGCCGCAAGAAATGTTCATGACCAGGACATTAGATTCAGGATGCTCAGAGATGCAGTGATGTCAAACTTTCATTACACCTTCTGAAGACTTCCCCATAATTACACAGGCAATACTTTCACCAGCCAAAGACCTAACAACATCTATACATGTCATCATTTACAGTAAGCAAATCCCAGAGACTGTAGACAAGTCAACTTCCACTGTAGGACTGTTACAAAAATGAACAAAGTAATGACCTTACACACTAGTGGTGATCTACTTTGACCTTAGTTATTTATGATTGCAAGGTCATCCAGCAATATCACGAGGGAAGTAAAGGCATTCTATGATAAGGACACCTGTGTCATTTTAAGATGCTCTGGGAGCAGGTCCCGTAAGAGACGGAGATAAACTGTAAAGACAGCTTTAGGGCGTTGCATTGACTTTGGTCTAATTCCTCCTGACCTGTTTCACTTCATCATCGTAATGACTCGGTGTTAACTTTACGGTGCTAATTATTTTCTAGGTGTCCTCTGTCTCCCAAGGGTCAATAAATGAGTGATTTATGCATGGTCAGAGTGGATTTCATTATAAATATGGCATTAATTAAGATTGACGTAACCTTGCAATGCAAGTTTTATGGACACATTGACAGCTATTCCACCTGTATGCTGTTAGGTGTCAATGGTGAGTGAGTTCTTAATTCTGGATCATCAAGAAAATGAATAATTCATTATTGTTTCATTCATTATGATCTAAAACATTAAAGTTACGATTCCAAAAAAATAAATAAAAAATCATTGATATCATTTGTGTCTATTTACTAAAGCAGGTGTCATCTTATTTACATGTAATTAAAACTAACTAAGGCTAAGACAGAGCTTGACAATGATGCTTCCCCCTTTGGCCAGGCAACTTTGTCTAGACGATGCACATGGTTGAGGTCTTGGCATTGTGACTGTGCAGATCCACGTGACCCCCCCCAGCCCTCATTGCAGATGGCAGAGCGAGCCCAGGCCCAGACAGGCTGAGCTGTTGAGTCGAAGCCTCGGCCACGGCCATGGTTGCAGGGGCCAATGGCAGCGGACAAAAGACAGAAGAGGGCGAAAACAAGCGTAAATTTGTGCTGGCACGGCCAGGCTGCTGGAGCACGTCTGATGTTTTTAGTCATAGGCCGGCGTGACAGGAGAGAAGAGGAGAGGAGAGGGAGAGGAGAGGGAGAGGAGGAGAAGGGAAGGCAGGGAGGAAGCCGGGGGTGTCAGACTGATGGAAACGTTGAGTCGAGTTCAGCATTGAGGGGAGCAGGGTGTGTAGTGTATGTATGTGTGAGGGGAATGGGGGTGGGTGTGTGTGTGGGGTGGAGTGAGGTGACGGATATGAAGAGAAATCCATTTCCCTCTTTCTGTATCCAACAACCATGTCTTTTTTTTTTAACATTCAGGGAAATATACCGGGGCTGACACAACCTTGCAAAAGAGGGATTTTTCATCTTCATACAAAAAGCCATAAGAATATTTTGGCCTATCCAAAGTTTTATAACCTTTGGAATCCTATAAAACAATTCCATTTGGAAACAAATCCATTTGAAGGTAACAGGCTTGCGCTGAAATTTATTTGATTAAGATGATTCTGCTAAACCTAAAATACATGTATGGCATCAAATAAATCACATCATATCAATCAAATACACATTCTACCCCCCCTCCCCTTCCTCCCCCACACACAAACACACCTCCAATAAAAAAAAAAACACACACACCTTGTCTTACATGGCAGCCTCCACATTTGCTTCTGGTGTGAAAGTGAGTGGGTGAATGTGAGGAGGCTTTACGTGCGAAACACTGAGTGATCAAGAGAGTATTTAGGTGCTATAAAAATGCAGTCCATAAAATATATTTTCTATTTTATCTATTTTTGCCTTGCCTTGAGAGTGAGTGGATGCAAATGAACAATGTGAAAATATGGACACTACCATCACAAATGCAGCAGCAGCAGCACTAAATTTTGTGTGCACAATTTCTTTTCCCTTTGGCCCCGGAGCTGTTCAATCAGCAATAACGAGGCTCACCCCACCTCTCAACATTCAGACCCAATGTCTCTACTGACCTCCAGCCTGAGGAGTTTAACACACCTCTAACCGCCTTCAATGTCCCACTCAGGAGAGCAATCAGCCCTTCATCTTCCGCAACAAGGAAATTTTGGCAGTTACATGGTACGTTCTATGGCCGCAGAGGAGCAATGGGCGCAAACGGTGTGCGAGTTAAGTCGAGAACAACAGTCATCTAGCAGCACGACGTGTCGACACCCGGAGCAAAAATTATGGGTTTTACAATTAACAAATCCACAAGGGTGCAGTACAACACTCAGCCATGAGGAAAATTAAAATAAAATGGCTCTTAAAACGTTCCCGAGGACAAGTTGATTAACTCGACGAGAGCCTTGCCTCCAAGACATAAGTGATATATTAAAATCACAGACAAGATTCTGTGATGCTTTCTGACAGATTCCACTGTAGGGGGCCATAGCCAGATCATCTGTTAAACTGGTTAAGGACTACTACCATCAAACTTTATGCTGACAGAATTATGAAATACAAAAGCCAGAGACTAATTACAAGAAATCTTACAATAAAACGGCATACCTGCTTAGCTTCCAAAATGAAAATGTTTTTTTTTAGCACATAAATTCATACATAGTTTTGAATACCATTTTAACTACCCTGTACTTTTTCATTATTGCCGTTGGTGTACCTTAACTAAAGTCCACAGATATTAGCAAAAGAAGTGCTTTAGGATTAGTGTTTAACCATCTCAGCAGAATCTCTTTATACAGGTATGTGGCACCCTCCCAGTCACAATACAGTCTAATTAACGCTAGAACCTTTATCACACGCAGCCTGGCCCTGAACTGAACCCTCCAGCTTCACCTAAAAGCACTGTGATTCACATATGCACAGCCAGCACAAACCTGAAGCTCAGGCCTTGCTGTGTAGACAGGAACCTTTTCAAAGGAACACTAAACCAAAGGACCAGTTTTATCAGCCCCAAGAGAGTTATGCTTTCCCTCCTCCTCCTCATCTTCCTCCTCCTCCCTCGCCACTATGTGTTAGCCTTCTTCATGTGCCTGTATGTTCTCGTCTGTTCTGCTGCTCTGGACCATTTAGTGACACATGAACTCTCTCTCCTTTCGTTTGCAACTCTACCCACAGAATACAGCAGACACCAAAGCACTGAACACACCAGTATGGCTGATTAATTTGCATCTCACACACTTAACTGCCTATACTCTACTGTTAGAAGGAAGGGCAATGTTCTCCTACAGTTACTGTACAGTATCACAGTATCACTTTATTTCAGTGGCATTACAGTAATCATATTGTGCTACTTAGTGTAATGTCACAATCATGGATTATAAAATATGGACATACTAGATGATAGAGTTTATTGTAAGGCATTTCCCTATCTCTACAAGCCTACTCCACTGAATGTCCAATGTCACAAGTTATAACACCACACATTCTGTTGTTGCTACAGTGGATGAAATGGGATTTTGACCGAAGCAGAACCAGGCTATCCACCCCCTACTGAGCCACTCACTTCAAATCAAACTGTGAGTCTGCACGCCACCTGTTGTGCGCTGCTTTTTCATTTAGCCGCATCCCTCTTTGTAGTATACTACCAGACCACACAGTGTTCAACACTTCTACTCAGAGGCCTCGCAATGGTAGCAATGAATTATAAATGAACATGCATATCATAAGAGGACTTGAACAAGTCTTAATGAGAGTGGTTAAGTCTGCTATGTCCTACGCTAACATCGTCATCTGATCATCAGTCTTTCCATTATTTACAATGTAGCATTTTTAGCTTTATGGGCCCTGATTCACATCTCATTTATGTATGGTAGCCTATAAATAATCATCAGTTACAGGAAATATCAGCATGTGGTAACCCCAATGCAAGCAGGATAGCGACTTATCCCAGCTAAATGCTTAATTCATCTGTGCATAGCTGTAAAAGAAGCCACTTTTTGCTGCTTTAAAATGCTCTCTGAATAGACAGACAATTTTCTGAGCAGTCATAAAAATATCAAGCATATTGGCACAGAGATATGTCAAGGACCATCTGTTTGTAGGAAAAAAAATCTACTGCTGGACTTAAATTGCAGTCACTGAGTTGGTAAGAGTGTTTGTGACTGTGTGATCCATGTTATTGCAGGTCGGTGAAAATGTATTCTTTCAATAAACAACCACCTCCCAATTTGAACAAACAAATTTCCTTTCCACACATTGAGGTGTAAAATGAATGGATGGCACTGGAACGATGCCACACTTTTGACTGCCATAGCAACACACCTGCGCTCCACGTAGCGAAAGACAGATCTTATCAGTCATGACACAAACAGAGTGGGTGCACCGGTATGTAAGATGACTTGTCCACAAATATATGGGTCTTTCACCACTAGTGAAATGGACTGTGGTCCATCTGTTGTACAGTTCATTAGACCAGTGGTCTGCCTAGGGATACTCTCTGGGCTATAGATCAATCACCATATACACAGGACACTATTTAGCATGAGGGGCCTCGCAGCAGCCTGGTGAGAGAGGTAATAGCACTGGCCACCACCACCAGCACATCTCTCAGCTAAAAGGCAATACTGGCACTGTGGCAAAACACATAGATCAGAGAGAGAAAGAGATTGGAACGAGGAAGGTAGGAGAGACAGAGGAGGAGAAAGAGTGAGAGAGGGAGGGGGGAGAGGGAGGGAGAGAGAGGGTTGAGTTGTCTACCTCTGTAAAGTGATGTTATTGAGAAGCTAGTGTTGAGAGGAGACTTTTTGGAATGTTCTAGAACAGATTCATATACATAGGTGTAGACTGGAACACAGCATTTAGTTAAGATTGGAATAACTGAAATAAGTTTCCAGCTTCCAGCTTCACGTCATCACTATTGATATGTTATTATATAGTTACTACACGTCAACTCTGGGTGTTTACATTTTTTACCCTCAAATTTTTCAGTCTGTCTGCCTGTTTCCCCACATTTGTTGTGGCCTGATGTGTATTTTCCCTGGCAATTTTATAACAAGCAAGGGAAAAGCGCTGATCTCTTGGCGGAGCGCGGTTTTAAGGCGATCAGATGAGCGTCTCGGTCGGTCGAGGTCCCCCGCTGCGCTCCCCATCAGATAAAGGCGTAGATGAGGAGGACTCTGCTCTTCTACACTCTCTCTCTCCCCCACGACTCAGCACACACCCATACACACACGTTTGAAGTCAGGAAGAGGAGCAAGGGGTCTGAAGAAAGCTCTGAATCAATGGAGGCATGGTAATGAATTATTTCCTCGTTTCAGATGGAGTCTCGAGGAAAGATAAAAGCAGACCCCATGCTGCTGTGCTAACAGCCAGGAGCCTCAGAGCGCGGTGGAGCTCAAGGACTTGTGCCGTTTGGTGTGGAAGAAATAGTGATGGGGCAGTGTGGTGTACCATACTGATGATGGTTTACCTGGCCCGCCAGTAGCGTAAACACAGCAATTCTGTTAATGAGATCTATTCTAACAAAGGAGTAACACAAGATTAAAAGAATAATACTAATACTTAACACTAATTAACACCTAATAATAGGATGAAAGTAAAATAGGTGATATGTGAATGTTGTATTATGTTTCTGTCACAAAGCTGTCAGTGAGATCTCAAAGTATTTTACTGTTCTATAAAAAGCAAAAAGCTAAAGTATTTGAGCAGTCTTTAGGGCAAACAAAAAACTGAGAAGAGGTTGTTGAATTGTTGCTGACTACTAACTGACAGACTGCTGTTAAAATAGATCAAATCATCACCATCTGAGGTAAACTTGACTCCGACTTCGGAGTAAAGCGGGAGGGAGTGAGCAGGTGAGGGTTAAGAGATG